>PVIY010029655.1:0-31793 GCA_004026745.1 Myrmecophaga tridactyla | reverse complement strand
TGGGGTGCTTCACCGTTCACGGGGCTGCACTGGGGAGGGTAGTGTGTCCAAGGAACATGGCCTGGCTTACTTCCTAGTCCCATGTTCGCACCTGTGCCCTCCCACGAGCCCCACAGCTCCGTACCTCCATGCCGGGTTCCAGCTTTCTGCTGCTCGATTTCTCGGCCTCTGCAACCAGGGCTGCTGCATGTGGTGCAGTAGGCTCTCCCAGGTCAACCGCACTCCCGAATCACTGCCTTAGTTGCCTTCCTGTCCCTTCTCTCTATATACCTGGTTTTTAAAAATGGTTTCATTATATTCCATTGTGTGAACCTAGCACAATGTATTTAACTCTTTCCCTATTTAATCTCTTTTCCAGCATTTTCAATATTTAACTATAATAGCATTATAGTGTATATTCTTGCATGTATGTCCTGGTGCACCAACTCCTAAAAGTGAAATTTTAGGATTATATGGTATACTCCTTTAAAATTTTTGTGGAAACTGTCATTACTTTCTGTAGACAGTTGTGGTACAGTTTACCCTTGACCACAAGTATGAGAGCCACTTTTTCTATATCCACAGTTATACTTGGTGGTGTCAATCTTTGACAGTTTGACAGGCACACTATTTCTTTGGTTAATTTGTTGAGCCTATTTTCTTCTGTTTATTATATTAGTATAATTAAGAGCATTGTTCTTGTGGATAATGGCTTGAATTTCTTTTTTGAGTTGTCTATGTTTTTTCACATTTGTCTTTGCGTTATTTGTCCTTATTTGGTAAGAGGCTTCCATATGTGGAAGGTGGAACCTTCACACAATTGGTTGATTGGTCAATCAATCAATAAGAGTATATATATGGATGTGTGTACATTTCTGTGTATGTAATATATGTGTAAGTGTTTACATATATATATATATATGTATGTGCATGTATGTCTGGGCATGTTTCCATCTGTATTAGTTTGTTAAGCTGACAGAATGTGCCATACTAGAAATGGAACAGCCTTTAGAAAGGAAATTTAATGTTACAAGTTTACAGTTCTAAGGCCATGAAATATCCAAATCAAGATTCCAATATGTATTACTTTCACTCAAGAAATGTTGATGCTGTCTGGAATATCCCTGTCAGCTGGGAAGGCAGGTCGCTGGCATCTGCTGGTTGCTTGCTCCTGGGCTCCATTAGTTTCAGCCTGTTTCCCATGGTTTCCCCTCTAAGCATCTGGGGGCCTTCACGTAGCTCCTCTGAGACACAGCTCTGGTTCTGGCTGGTGTAGCATCTCATGGGAAGGCACATGGTGACATCTGCTGGGCTCTGCCATGTCTAACCACCTGTTGTCTCTGTTGGCACTCCAAGCATTTCCAAACATCCATGTTTGTGTCAGGTCTAAAGCAACTGTTCTCCAAGTGTCTGCCTCTCCCCTGAGCCTTCTCCAAAATATTTCCCCTTTTAAAGTAGTCTAGTAAACTAATCAAGACCCATCTTGAATGGACAGAGTCACATCTCCTTCTAATCAAAAGGCCAGGCCCAAAATTGTGCATGCCAAATCTCCATGGAGATAATCTAATCAAAAGGGTTTTCACTGTACAATAAATATTGAATCAGGGTTAAAGGACATGGCTTTTCTGGGTTTCATATTACTTTCACGGTGGCACTCTATCCATCCATATTTCCATATATCCATCCAGCCTACATTTTTTTTCAAATTGCAACTCCAGAAGTAAGTTGTTATTGAAGTTGTTAATAAAAACTTATGAAGTGAGGTTAGGTCTGTTCAGACAGATTCAAAATTGCTACATTTCTCTCTAGTAAATTCTTCTTTTCATCATTAAATTATGACACTGTATCCCTAATAAAGCACTTTGCCTTAAAGTGTATTTTGTCTGCTATTGATATTGTTACCTTGGTTTCCTTTTGGATAGCATTTCTCTGGAGTAAATGTTTCCATCTCTTTTTTTCCCCTCCCATTATTGTAAATAATAGCTGTTATAGGAAATTGGATCTGTTGCTGTTGATTTTAGTGTTGGTAGTCCATCAGCATTTCCTAAGAAAGGTAGCTTTATATTTTTCTCTGGGCGAAAAAAGTGCCTACCTCCACCAGTGCCATCTTCTAACTGTTCACTCTTCTGCTAAGAAAATTTGTTTAGCTGTACCACCTCCCACCCAGGGGTATATTCACATCTTTGCTCATTCATCTCGCCAAAGAAAGGAGAAAGAATTTAGCTTGCCCGTCTTAGTCTTTAGAAGAAGATGGTAGAAGAGCTACTGGTTGGTATCTGCTATGAGGAAAGAGATGATAACTGGTCCTTTTTTGTGGCTGTATCTAAAGTACTGTACAGATGTCTTTGCTGCCTTTTAGTCTGCACGTTTATCTTCATTCTTCATTAAGTTTATAACTGAGAAGATGAGACCTAGAGAATGATCTTTTCCTGAGTTGGTTTTGAGACTTAATACTGTATTTAGCAATAACTAATGTTGGGAATACATTCAGACTTTTAATTTGGTATCTCAGGCACTTCTGGATTTTTCCCACCATTGCTGTCAGACCCTGAGAATAAGGACTCTCCATCTATAAGGTATTCATTACAGTCTTTTTGAATTATAGCTGGAGATCCCCTCAGGCTGGAAAGGGAGATATCAAGCTTCTAGGATCAAAGAATATGGATTAGACAGTATTTTTATATGGAACTGTGAGAAACAGAGTCTCCTGTTGGATTAAGTCATTTTCTCCCTTGGTTTGTGAGTACTTAAAAAAGAGTACACATGTAGCATGGATTTTCTGTTCACAATCTACCAAACAGATCTTGCTTTTGTTTGTTTGTTTTAATAGATTTGCTAGATGATAGATTGGGAAAGGCTGGAACCACACACAAAAAATTTCCACTTTATAAAAATGTTCTAAATAGGAAACCACTTATTCTAGCATTTTTAAATAATCCTTTATTTTTCCTATTCAATTTTTATATTTCCAAGAACAGTTAAGGCAGGTAGTGTGCCAGCTTTGTTCTATCCTAGAGTGCTACGTTGAGAAGGATTTTTTAGGGTGTATCTAGTGTCAGATGAAAAGTACTGTGATTGATAAGTGATGTCTATGAATCATAATTGTGAGACCAGGGCCATAGAAGTCAGGTTTTTGTCATCTCTTATAGTCTGTTTTTGGACTCACTTTTCTGTCTGTTGAACCTTCACACTTTTAAACTACCCATTATCCAGCAATAATGTTTGATCAGATCATGCTATTCCTGTTTTGCATGAAATGAAGAAGCTGACATCTGGAAAATTTGACATATTAAGTCCATTTCGTCTAAAGAAGCTTCAAACCAGTCATCATAATTTCTTTGGGCTCCTGGTGATAAACATGACCAAAAGGGAGATAATTCATAAAGTGTGTGTGTGTATAACACATAGATCTCAAAAATCACCTGTGCATGCATTAAGCTAAGTTTTGGCCCTCCAACTGAATTTATAATTCCAGAGATTCTCAAAGTATAAAAAAATGAGACCTAGGGGATGTAAGGGTAGTTCAGTGGTAGAATTATTGCCTGCCATGCAGGAGACCCCAGTTTGATTCCTGGTCCATGCACTTTCCAACAAACAAACAAGCGAAAAATCCAACAAATGGTGCTGCAATAATGGGATACTCACATGGAAAAATAATGAAATGTGACCCCACCATAGAGCACATACAAAAGAAGAGAAAGACATAGCTCTTATCAATTTTTTAATTAAAACTTAATCATCTTTCTCAAAGTGCTCAAAATTTTAAGGAAGAGGTTGAAAAGAGAATTATTGGAGAAAATGATGCAATGTTAGGGCATTAGAAATAATAGGAACTTTTTTTCCTAACAGAACACCTTGTAAGCCTTGAGGCATGCATTTCTGAGTGCAATTTTTGTGATAATTGTTAAAATTTATGGTTATAGTCTTAAAAATTCTTGCCATATTTTATGAAATGTCTCTTCTTCTAGTTGGACTGAAATGTCTGCAAACTGCACAAATTGCATCCAAGAAATATAAGATTTGATATTGGTCCTCATTGTATACTATGACAGGGATATTTTTCATCTCCCTGTGATTTAGCTGATAAACACGTCTCGCATTCCAATAATTTAAATACGTGATTCAGTTAGTTTATTTAAAACAAACAAGCCATCATACTATTTAACAAAGTTTAAATCATTGTTTTAAAATTGATGATGTGTATCTTTTAAAAATGATACCCTTCTTTACTGAGCTTGATAGGTATTATATTTATTTAACACATCAAAAGTACACTTTCTGAGGAAAACAATAATTCAGTTGGGTATTCTCACTTAAAGTAATTTAATTTGTTATACCAATTTGTTAAAATTAAACTAGATAACATATCATAGCATGTTTTTCATTTGATTGTTAGGAAAGAGGCATTGCCTGATAGCAGTGATTTGAATGAGATACAAAAGAAGCTCTAAAGGAGTTTGACTTCTTGGTTATGTCAGATGGAGGAGAAAATGCATCTAAAAGTGCATGCAGTGGGAGCATATGGGGTGAGAAAGTGGAATGGATCCAACTACATATATTGTCTGGTACTTTACCAATAGGACAGCATGTTAAAAAAAACACTTTAAATTTCTTATAATGTTGAAATGTTGAACATCTTATGAACATTTTAGCACTGCCACTTTTTTTCCTCATCACTTTTACAAAATGCCTTATTTAATTATTTTCTATTAGATGTTTTCATTTGTGTGAGACTTTTTTCCACACAGCTACTGCACATGTAACATCTCTGGGACAAACCCTAATGCCATATACCTCAGGAAATTTTATAAAATATCACTGTCTTCCCTATCAATGACATTAAAGAAATATTCCAAATGCTTTAAAAAGCCATAAAGGTTTTACCCAGCCTGTTTAATATTTCTGAATACCCCCACACAAGGGCTTGTGCTCTCCAATTTAAGTGGGGTGGGGCTACTGATGTCACATTAACCATTTAGAGCCAGGTATCCACACAGAGTATACTATGAAACAACAGTGTGTCCACACTTTAGATTTAGGAACTGTTCTGCTTGAGAGAGAGAGAAAATTTTCTCCTTATGTGGAAGAATTCCAGAACTCATTTAATTTATATTACTGTGTACTTTACAGACAGATAAGATTAGACAATCAAGCATTATAATAATTTCTCTTCCGGGTTTCCTTTTAAGTTAAAACATGTTGGCCTTTAACCTTGGAATGCTTTATTCATTAAAAGAATGGATGAGACTATTTTTTTCAGCCTTAATTTTTTTTCCCACTGTGATCCCAGTTCTGCTAACAATCTGATATAATTTCCTACTTCAAGTTTTTTATAGTATAAGAATATATTTATATTATAAAGATATTTTAGCTTTGTTTTTGAAGCTGAATTGTTGCTATGTCTTATACATTTCATGTAAAATGAAATTTCACAATTTCCTTAAGAAGGGTTTAGGAAGCTAGTTTTCCATAAAAGTGAATATGTTATGGAAAGAAAGTGAAAACATCTTTGTTTTTATTCAACTTAACAGCAAATTGACTAGGCATTCATTTAATGACACATTAACTGCTAGTCTCATGTTTTTAATTGGCAGATCTAAAATCAGATTGCATTAAGGCCTATTTAGAGAGGCAGGGAAATGGCAGCATGGTGAGGTGTGGAATTTAGTTAGTCCTCCAGAGCAGCTAGTAAATAGCCAGGAACTGCTAGGGAGACATCAGTGACTGGACACACAGCATACACCAGTCTGGACCAGGCGGAACAGCTGAGAGCCCACACAGAACTGTAAGTCCCCCAAGCCATGGAGGCCAGTGTCCCCCACCCATGAACATGGTAGGCTGGCTCCCCAAGGGGAAAGGATACAGATTTTATTAGCAGCAAGGGCTTAGCTCAACTGAGCTCTAATTGCAGAATTAACAAATCCTGACTACTGAAAACAAGCCCCCAGCATGGATAAACCTGGAATAAGCACTAATGGAACTAGGAGTACTTGGCTTAGCAGAGTAGGAACAGGGCTGATGGAAAAAACAAACAGAGGTTTTTTGAGTTGGACAGCACAAAATATTGGCAAAGGGCTGGACTCCAAGAAAAGGGGGCACATAAGCTTGGAGATGCATAGAGCCATGAACCAACTCAAGCTCTTGATTGACAAGCCAGAGGAGTGGGAGTCCAGGTTTTTTGCCTTTTTTTTTTTTTTAACTCCTTAAATGGCTCATTAGATAAAACTGTAAGCACTCTCAGGCTCCAGCACTGCCCCAGGTAAGAACAGAAATAAGCTTGTCTGAAAGACAAAGTACCCAGTCAAGTGAAAGGGGTTGATTCCCTAAAAGGTGTATCTTCCCCAAGAAAAGGGGAGCAGGGCCCAGCTCAATGGAATCCATCCTTCAAGTGATTTAGGCCCCAGTGAAGGAAAACAAAAGCAATCAAAGTCATCCTACTACCTCACCTCTGTCTCAGCCACATGCCTGGCAGTGACAGTCTGTGGAAATTAAAGGCCCTATATCACTGTAAGCTGGTGGAAAGACATGGGCAGACCAGCACTACATGCTGGATGGGATAAGAAAAGCAGAGTCTAGAGACATTGTAGGAAAGTGGCAGCTTACTGATCTCACACTCAGGGAAAACTGGTGCTTGCTACTCTTTCCTCCTGAGATGTGGACCTGTCTAGTCTGGAAAAATCTGACTGGAGTTGATAATATCAGAGGAGACTCTCCTCAAAAGGAAAATCTCCATATACTCAAGGCAAGAAACAGAAAAGCAAGAACTGAAAAATTCTGATCAGTTAAACAGAACCTTTGCTACATGCAGCTGAACTGTCCCTGTGTAGCTTTCTTTTCTCTAATATGGGTGTCATCTCTTCTGATGAAGTGACGGGTAAAAACTCAAAGTGCTGTTCCCACATCTGTGTTAGATAGTTCTTTTTAATGAGTATGAATGGTCTTTTAGTTGACTAGAGATTTCTTCACCAGTAGTTTTGCCTTATATATTTTAAGGATTTTTATAATTCAAATTCAAATAATTTCACTTTAAAGCAAAAACACAGCTATGCTGCAAGTCCAGTTCAGTGGAATGGCCACATAAACCATTTTAAATGCTCATCCTCAACCTCCACATCTCACCCGTGTCCCCTCAAAAAAGGAGTAAATATACTTAGGTTAAAAATTTGGTTAGCTTTTAGAAATAAGTATATTTACCACTCATCTTCCATTGCTGTTGCTATTTTATGTACAGTAAGATTTTAAGGATAAATTTTTACATTAGAAGTCTAAGGATAGGACCCAGATGGCAGTGTAAGATGTTCCAGGATACTGTTACTCAACAGAGTCTTTGAACAACTACCAAAAACTGGAAGATGCATCTTCCTCAAAATTCTGGGAAACAAAGCGTTGCAGGTAAATAGGTGAGAAAATGCAGCGTTAATGCAGTAGGAGAAGATCCTGGGGTCTTTGCTGGCTCTCACCCCACGTTGCCATCAGCATGGTGTGGAACCAGCGTGTGCTCCAATAGTGGGTCCCTGGCCCTATTCTGGGGGAGCAGCATAACTCCTATGCACATATGGGTTGCTTGACTCTCAATACCAGTCCACCAGTGGCATCATAAAAACTAAACCAGTAAACTCGTCTAAGCTCCATCTCCCAGAACTTGCCCAGCAGGCAGGAACAGATTGCTGACAGCTAAAATGTGTTAGAAACAATTACATCACAGTGGCCCAGGGCAAAGGATTGCATGCTGTAAATCATAAAATAGAGCACCCAGGAGAGGGAGAAAGTCCATTTCAAAGGGAGTAGTAGCAGCATTTCACTTCTTGTAAAAAGATATTCCTAAGGCCATGAGTAAGCATAAGCCCAGGACAAGACCCAAGCTCAGAAAGTTGATGGGACCTCCACTTTGCGTTAGCCTCTGCTGGCTGATTTTCTTGAAGGAGGCCTAAATTCTGAAGTAGAACAACAGGGAACACAGAGCCAATTTGCAAAGACTGTGAAAAGTGTTTTTTGCTTTGGTTTGTTTCCTCCTGTCAAGCAAGAAAATTTCTGTTACATCACTAGCTAGATACAAATGTAAGGAACTAACAGCTCAGGGACTAAATCCCAAGTTAACACTTTAAAATGCTAAAACGTACAGTCTACAACAAAAGATTAGAAGAAACAGGAAATGATGGCCCATTCAAAGGAGCAAGATGTAAAATTGATAGCTATCAGCAAAGGAGACCAGACTTTGGTAGACTAGACAAAGATTTTTAAAATGACCTCCAGTATGCTCAAGGAGATAAAAGAAAACCCAGAGAAAGAACTAAATGTTATAAGGTAAACAAAGAATGAACAATATGAGAAGCTCAGTAAAGAGGTAGTAATTTTAAAAAGGAATGTAACATTAGGGAGTGTGCCAAGATGGTGGCTTAGCAAGGTGTGGGATTTAGTTCATCCTCCAGAGCAGCTGGTAAATAGCCAGGAACAGTACAGAACACCTGCTGGGGCCACGTCCGTGACCAGACACACAGCATACCCCAGTCTGGCCCAGCTGGACCAGCTGCGAGCCCACCCAGAACTGTGAGTTCTCCAAGCTGTGGCAGCCAGTGCCCATCCCCCACAGGCTGCTCCCCAGAGAGGAAAGGAAAGAGGCTTTACCAGCAGCAGGGGCTGAGTGCAACTAAGCTCTGATAGTGGAATTAATTAACAAATTCTGGCAACTAAAAATAGGCCCTCAGCTCAACTGAACCTCCAGTAAAAGCAGAGGTTGCTGGGTTTTGCCCTGGTGCAGAGGGGGCAGGGCTCACAGAAAAAAAAGAAAAAAAGAAAAAAAGAAACAGATGTTTTTGGATCTGAAAAGGTCTGGACCCTGCAAGAAAGGAGGGAGCACATAGGACCTGGAGATACACAGAGCAATGTACCAACTTAAGCTCTTGATTGGCAAACCTGAGGAACAGGGTCCTGCTCTGAAAAGGATTTTTCTTTTTCTCTTTTGTGGCTGTGTTTCTATGGATTGATTACTCTTTGGATACAGCTACAAGGCTTCTCGGGCTCCATTGCCCCAGGCATAAGCAGAATTAAACTTGAGTGTTTGTCTGGAGACTCTGCTTTCCCCAGGGGAGAGGTGGGGCCCAGCTCAGGTGGAATCCCTCCCTCAAGGAATTCAGACCCCAGGGCCTGGAAAAGGGAAGTGATTAAAGCCAGCCTATAACCTCTCCTCTGTCTCCACCATGTCCCAGCAGGGAGAGGCTGCTGAAGTTAAAGGTACCACATCTTATGCTGAAAAGTGCCACATATGGGCAGGATAGGAAAGATGCAAAGCCAAGAGACTTCATAGGAAAGCCTTTTAATCTATTGGGTCTCACCCTCAGGGAATACCGATGCAGATGACACTTTCTTCTTGAGAGGAGACCAGTTTGGCCTGGGAAAATATGACTGGGGTCTTTAATACCTATGTAGACGCTCCTAAGGAACTGGGGAAAGGCACCATACAGGCAGGGCAAGAAACAAAAATCAAGAACTGAAAAATTCTGATCTATTAAACAAACCTAAGCTAGAGGATTAGAATAAGCTGAACTGAATGTCAAAGAACAGAGAGACAATAAAGCCATCCAGCAAGAGTATCCTAGGGGAAAAAAAAAGTGAAAACAATCTCCAGAATAATCTAATTAAGGTAACTGAATGCTAGATACCAGCCAAAAATAACAAATCATGCTACAAAAATGGAAGAAATGGTCCAGTCAAAGGAACAAACCAACAATTCAAATGAAATACAGGAATTGAAACAATTAATTCAGAATGTTTGAACAGACATGGAAAACCTCGTCAAAAATCAAATCAATGAATTGAAGGAGCATATAAAGAAGGCAAGGAATGAACAAAAAGAAGAAATTGAAAGTCTGAAAAAACTAATCACAGAACTTATGGGAATGAAAGGCATAGTAGAAGAGATGAAAAAACAATCGAAACCTACAATGTCAGATTTCAAGAGGCAGAAGATAGGATTAGTGAATGGGAGGATGGGAAATCTGAAATCCAACAAGCAAAAGAAAATATAGGGAAAAGAGTGGAAAAATATGAGCAGGGACTCAGGGAATTGGATGACAACATGAAACGCATGAATATACATGTTGTGGGTGTCCCAGAAGGAGAAGAGAAGGGAAAAGGAGGAGAAAAACTAATGGAAGAAATTATCACTGAAAATTTCCCAACTCTTATGAAAGACTTAAAATTACAAATCCAAGAAGTCCAGCATACCCCAAAGAGAATAGATCCAAATAGATATACTCCAAGATACTTACTAACCAGAATGTCAGATGTCAATGACAAGAAGAGAATCTTGAAAGCATCAGGAGAAAACAACCCATCACATACAAGGGAAGCCCAATAAGACTATGCATAGATGTCTCAGTAGAAACCATGGAGGAGAAGAAAGTGGGATGATATATTTAAGATACTAAAAGAGAAAAACTGCCAACCAAGAACTCTATATCCAGCAAAACTGTCCTTTAAAAACGAGGGGGAAATTAAAACATTTGCAGACAAAAAATCACTGAGAGAATTTGTGACCAGAGACCAGCTGTGCAAGAAATACAAAAGGGAGCACTAGAGACAATAAGAAAAGACAGGGGAGAGAGGTGTGGAGAAGAGTATAGAAATGGAGACTATCAGTAAAGGTAAAAAGAAGAAAAATAAGATATGACATATAAAATCCAAAAGGCAAAATGGTAGAAGAAAGTACTGCCTGTACAGTAATAACACTAAATGTTAATGGATTAAACTCCCCAATCAAAAGACATAGACTGGCAGAATGAATTCACAAACAGGATCTGTTTATATGCTGTCTACAGGAAATGCATCTTAGACCCAAGAATAAACATAGGTTGAAAGTGAAAGGTTGGGAAAAGATATTCCATGCAAATAACAATCAGAAAACAGCAGCAGTAGCTATACTAATATCCAACAAATTAGACTTCAAATGTAAAACAGTTAAAAGAGATGAAGGACACTATGTATTAATAAAAGGAACAATTCAACAAGAAGACATAACAATCATAAATATTTATGCACTGAGCCAGAATGCTCCAAAATACATGAGACAAACACTGAAAACACTGAAAAGAGAAATAGACACCTCTCCCGTAATAGTTGGAGACTTCAATTCCCCACTGTCATCAATGGACAGGACATCTAGACAGAGGATCAATAAAGAAACAGAGAATTTAAATAATACAATAAATGAGCTAGACTTAACATTACACCCCACAACAGCAAGATACACCTTTTTCTCAAGTGCTCATGGATCATTCTCAAGGACAGACCATATACTGGGTCACAAAGCAAGTCTTAATCAATTTAAAAAGACTGAAATCATACAAAACTCTTTCTCAGATCATAAAGGAATGAAGCTGGAAATCAACAATAGGCAGAGTGCCAGAAAATTCACAAATATGTGGAGGCTCAACAAGACATTCTTAAACAACCAGTGGGTCAAGGAAGAAATTACAAGAGAAATCAGTAAATATCTTGAGGCAAATGAAAATGAAAACATAACGTATCAAAATTTATGGGATGCAGCAAAGGCAGTACTAAGAGGGAAATTTATTGCCCAAAATGCCTATATCAAAAAAGAAGAAACAGCAAAAATCGAGGAATTAACTGTGTACTTGGAAGAACTAGAGAAAGAACAGCAAATTAACCCCAAAGCAAGGAAAAGGAAAGAAATAATGAAGATTAGAGCAGAAATAAATTGAGAACATGAAAACAATTGAGAAAATCAACAAAACCAGAAATTGGTTCTATGAGAAAATCAATAAGATTGATGGACCCTTAGCAAGGTTGACAAAAAGAAGAAGAGAGAGGATGCAAATAAATAAAATCAGAAATGGAAGAGAAGACATAACCACTGACCCCACAGAAATAAAGGAAATAATGAGAGGATAAAGTTATGAACAACTTTATGCTAATAAACTAGGCAATGTAGATTAAATGGACAACTTCCTAGAAAGGCATGAACAACCAACATTGACTTGAGAAGAAATAGACAATCTCAACAAACAAATCACAAGTAAAGAAATTGAATCAGTCATTAAGAAGCTCCCCAAAAAGAAAAGTCCAGGACCAGATGGCTTCACATGTGAATTCTACCAAACATCCCAGAAAGAATTAGTACCAATCCTACCCAAACTCTTCAAAAAAATTGAAAAGGAGAGAAAGCTACCTAACTCATTCTATGAAGTGAACATCACCCTCATACCAAAGCCAGACAAAGATATTACAAGAAAAGAAAACTATAGAACAATCTCTCTAATGAATATAGATGCAAAATTCCTCAACGAAATTCTTGCAAATCGAATCCAGCAGCACATTAAACAAATTCTATACCATGACCAAGTAGGATTCATGCCAGATATGCAAGGATGGTTTAACATAAGAAAATCAATTAATGTAATATACCATATCAACAAACCAAAATAGTAAAACTGCATGATCATCTCAATTGATACAGAAAAGGCATTTGACAAAATTCAACATCCTTTCTTATTGAAAACACTTCAAAGGATAGAAATAGAAGGGAACTTCCTCAACATAATAAAGGGAATATATGAAAAAACCACAGCTAACATCATCCTCGACAGTGAAAAACTGAAAACTTTCCGCCTAAGATCAGGAACAAGACAAGGATGTCCACTATCACCACTGTTATTCAACATTGTGTTGAAAGTTCTAGCCAGAGCAGTTAGACAAGAAAAAGATATACAAGGTATCAAAATTGGAAAGGAAGAAGTGAAACTCTCACTGTTTGCAGATAATATGATACCATATGTCGAAAACCCCAAAAAATCCACAGCAAAACTACTAGAGCTAATTAATGAGCACAGCAAAGTGGCAGTTTACACAATCAACACTCAAAAATCTGTAGTGTTTCTATACAGTAGTAATGAACAATCTGGGGGGAATCAAGAAAAAAATTCCATTTACAGTTGCAACCAAAATAATAAAATATTTAGGAATAAACTTAACTAAAGATACAAAAGACCTATACAAAGAAAACTACAAGAAATTGTCAAAAGAAATCACAGAAGACCTAAATAAATGGAAGGGCATACCATGGTCAGGGATTGGAAGACTAAATATAATTAAGATGTCAATTTTACCTAAATTGATTTACAGATTCAAAAACTAACTTTTCAGAAATAGAAAAACCAATAACCAACTTTATCTGGAGAGGCAAGATACCCCGAATAGCTAAAAATATCCTGAGAAAGAAAATGAAGTTGGAGGCCTCACATTACCTGACTTCAAGGCGTATCATGAAGCTACAGTGGTCAAAACAGCATGGTACTGGCATAAAGATAAATATCCTGACCAATGGAATTGAATAGAGTGTTCAGATACAGACCCTCCCATCTATGGACAATTGATCTTTGATAAGGCAGTCAAGCCAACTTACCTGGGACAGAACAGTCTCTTCAATAAATGGTGCCTAGAGAACTGGATATCCATATGCAAAAGAATGAAAGAGGACCCATATCTCACACCCTATAAAAAATTAACTCAAAATGGATTAAAGACCTAAACATTAGATCTAAGACCAAAAACCTGTTAGAAGAAAATGTAGGGAAATATCTTATAAATCTTATAATAGGAGGCAGTTTCCTAGACCTTACACCCAAAGCATGAGCACTGAAGAAAGAAAGAAAAAAATGGGAACTCCTCAAAATTAAACACTTTTGTGCATCAAAGAACTTCATCAAGAAAGTAAAAAGCCTACACAATGGGAGAGAATATTTGGAAATGATATATCAGATAAAGGTCTAGTATCCAGAATATATAAAGAGATTGTTCAACTCAACAACAAAAAGACAGACAACCCAATTACAAAATGGGCAACAGACATGAGCAGACACTTCTTAGATGAGGAAATACAAATGGCCAAAAGGCACATGAAAAGATGCTCAACTTCCCTGGCTATTAGGGAAATGCAAATCAAAACCACAATGAGATATCATCTCACACCCACCAGAATGGCCATTATCAATAAAACATAAAACAACAAGTGCTGGAGAGGATGTGGAGAAAGAGGCAAATTTATCCACTGTTTGGTGGGAATGTAAAATGATACAACCACTATGGAAGACAGTGTGGCGGTTCCTCAGGAAGCTAAATATAGAATTTCAATATGACCCGGCAGTACCATTGATAGGTATCTACTCAGAGGACATGAGAGCAAGAACACAAACGGACATTTGCACATCAATGTTTATAGCAGCATTACTTACAATTTCCAAGACATGGAAACAGCCAAAATATCCATCAACAGACGAGTGGCTAAGCAAGCTGTGGTATATACATATGATGGAATATTATGCAGCTGTGAGACAGAATGAAGTCATGAAGCATGTAACAACATGGATGGACTTTAAGGACATTATGCTGAATGAGATTAGCCAGAAACAAAAGGACAAATGCTGTATGGTCTCACTGATATGAACTGACACTAGCAAATAAACTTGGAGAATTTCAGTTGGTAACAGAGACCATCAGGAGATAGAAATACGGTAGATATTGGGTAATTGGAGCTGAAGGGATACAGATTGTGCAACTGGGCTGATTGCAAAAATTCAGAAATGGATAGCACAATACTATCTAACTGTAATACAATAATGTTAGAACACTGAATGAAGCTGAATGTGAGAATGATAGAGGGAGGAGGGCTGGGGGCACAAATGAAATCAAAAGGAAAGATAGATGATAGAGACTGAGATGGTATAATCTAAGAATGCCTAGGGTGTATAATGATAGTGACTAAATGTGCAAATTTAAAAATGTTTCTGCATGAGGAAGAACAAAAGAATGTCAACAATGCAGGGTATTGGAAATCGATGGTAATAAGTATTTTAAAGCTTCAACGTATGTGTGAGACAAGCAAAAAATGTTTATTCAGTACAAAATTTATATTTTGACTAGTGCATTTCCTAATAAAACTTTTGTGGACAGCTGAATCAAACACTGGGACCCTTGAGTAGGGCGTGAGATTTTGTAGGTTTGTCCAGAATGATGCCCAGATAAATCCCAGAGCGATTTGAACAGTGAATAGGGAAGTATTTGCAGAGTCTCCTAGGGGGAATGGTGAGAAAGGGGGAAAATTCAACTTCCCCAAGTGGAGAATTCTTGATATTCTCACAGGCAGTGGGGACAGCCAAAGCAATAGGCTGAGCCTCCAATCTTGGGGTTTGTTCATATGAAACTTAATCCCACAAACGATAGGCTAAGCCTACTTAAAATTAGGCCTAAGAGTCACCCCCAAGAGAACCTATTCTTTGCTCAGATGTGGCCTCTCTCTCTTGGCCGACACAGCAAGCAAATTCACTGCCCTCCCCCTCTCTATGTGGGACATGACTCCCAGGGGTGTGGACCTTCCTGGCAATGTGGGACAGAAGTCCTAGAATGAGCTGGGACTCAGCATCAAGGGATTGAGAAAAAAAGGGGGAGGAGCGAAATGAGACAAAATAAAGTGTCAGTGGCTGAGAGATTCCAAACAGAGCCGAGAGGTTTTCCTGGAGGTTATTCTTACACATTATATAGATATCATCTTGTTAGTCAAGATGTAATGGAGAGGCTAGAGGGAACTGCCTGAAAATGTGGAGCTCTGGTGGCCATGTTTCTTGAAGATAATTGTATGATTATATGGCTGTCGCAGTGTGACTGTGTGGTTGTGAGAGCCTTGTGTCTGATGCTCCTTTTTCTACCTTATCAATGGACAAGTAAAACATATGGATTAAAAATAAATAAATAATAAGGGGAACAAATGTTAAAATAAATTTAGTAGATTGAAGTGCTGGTGATCGGTGAAGGGAAGAGGCAAGGGATATGCTATGTATGATTTTTTTAATTTCTTTTTTTGAATTGATGCAAATGTTCTAAGAAATGATCATGATGATGAATATGCAACTATGTGATGATATTGTGAATTACTGATTTTATATGTAGAGCGGAATGATCATATGTTAAGAATGTTTGTGTTTCTTTGTTGTCATTTTTTTAATTTAAAAATTAATTTAAAAAAGGAACATAACAGAAATTCTGGAGCTGAAGAGAGCACAATACCTGAAATGAAAACTTCCCTAGAGAGTTTCAACAGCATATTGAAACTGACAAGAAAGAATCAGTGAACTTAAAGGCAAGGCAATTGAAATAATTCAGGCTGAGGAATAGAAAAAAAGAAGAATGAACAGAGCCTAAGGGAGCTGTGCAATGCCATCAAGCATATCAATAATAATAATGGTAGTCCCAGAAGGAATACCCAAAGAAGTGATAGAAGAATACTTCTCAAATTAAATGAAAAATAAGAATTTGCACTTTCAAGAGACCAATGAGCCCCAAATAGGTAAACTTGAAGAGAATTATGACCAGTTACATAGTAGCCAAACTGTGGAATGTCAAGGACATGGAAAGAGTTCTGAAAGCTATAAAAGAAAAAAGCAAGGCATTATGTACAAGGGCGTCCCAATGAGTATACATGCCCATTTCTCATCAGAAACCATATAGGCAAGTAGGCAATGGGACATAATGTTTAAAATTCTGAAAGAAAACCATTGCTAGCCAAAGAATTTTATATCTGCCTGATATATTTTAAATATGAGGGAGAGGAGTGCATGGGTGATTCAGTGGTAGAATGTTTGCCTTTCATGTGGGGACCCGGGTTCAATTCCAGGACCATGCACCCCCCTCCCCCCAAAAAAAAGAAAGAAAAAGAAAAAAAAATAAATATGAGGGAGAGATTAAGATATTCTAGATAAACAAAAGCTCAGGGGGTTCATCAGCACTAAACTTTCCCTACAAACAATACTAAAGAGCTCTTTAGACTCAAAGAACACTACAGTAAAGTGAAGCAGCATGAAGAAATAAAGGTATAAGGCTAACTTTCGTTAGCTCTTACAACTTAGCTCTTAGAATGAATAAAATATGATAATAAACTGTGCAAAGATATAATTTGTACCAAGTGTAACAAAAAGATGGATGACGGAGGTGTATAGGAACCGTGTATGTGAATGCTATTGAAGTTAAGTTGGTATCAAATCAAACATGATTGTTATAGATTTAGGACACTCAATTTAAGCCCCATGTTAACCACAAAGAAAATATATGAAACACGTACACAGAAAGAAACTAGAAGGGACTCAACATTGTACAATACAAAAAATCAGCTATAAAAGTAAGCACTAACAGAAGAATTAAGGAACAAAAATGTAAGACTTATTAAGACCAAATAGCAAAATGGCAGAAGAAAGTTCTTCATTTTCAGTAGTTATTTTAAATATAAATGGGTAAGCTTTCCAGTGAAAATGCAGAAATTGGCAGAGTGGATAAAAAAGCATGACCCAAGTCTATGCTGTTTACAAGAGATTCACCTTAAATTCAAAGAAACAAATAGGTTGAAAGTGAAAGGATGGAAAAATATATGCCATGCAAATAGTAACCAAAAGAGAGCTATGTAGCTGTAATAATAACAGATAAAATAAATAAGTCAAATAATTGTTACAAAGAGCAAAGAATGTCACACTATATGCTGATAAAGGGGTCAATTCAGTAAGAAAACATGAATAATAAATCAGCATTTACCTAATGGTAGAGCCTCCAAATATATGAAACAAATATTCACAGATTTGAAGTGATAAATAGATGGTTCTATATTAACAGTAAGAGATATCAGTACACCATCTAGACAGAAGAGCAATAAAGAAACAGACTTGAATAATACTCTAAGCCAGCTAGACCTAACAGACATATATACAGGACACTTTACCCAGAAAGAGCAGAATACACATTTTTCTCTAGTGCCCATGGATCATTTTCTGGGACAGACCATGTTAGGTCACAAAACACGTGATAAATTTTAAAATATTAAAAACATTAGATGTATCTTCTCTGACCACAGTGGAAAGATGCTAAAAATCAATTACAGTGGGAGAATTGGTAAATTTACACATATGTGGCAATTACACAATTCACTCTAAAACAACCAGTGAATTGAAAAAGAAATCACAAGGTAAATTAGGAAATATCTTGAGGCAAATGAAAATGAAAATGAAAACACAGTGTACCAAAACTTATGTGAAAGAGAAATTTATAGCTCTAAATGCTTACATTAAAAAAGAATAAAGATCTCAAATAGGAGCCCTAATCTCAAAACTGGACAATCTAGAAAAAGAGGAGCAAAGAAAACTCAAAGTGATCTGAAGGAAGGAAATAACAAAATTAGAGGAGAGAGAAATGAGAGAGAGAATAAAAAACAATAGAGAGAATGTACAGAACCAAAACTTGGTTCTTTGGAAAGATCAATAAAATCAACAAACCTTTAGCTAGACTGACAAAGAAAAAAAAGAGGGAACACAAACAATTAAAATCAGAAATGAAAGGAAAGGACAATACTACAAACCTCATAAAAATAAAAAGGATTATAAGAGGATATTATGAACAATTGCACACCACAAATTAGACAACCTAGATGAAATAGACAAATTCCTAGAAGCACACAAACTACCTCCACCACCAGCTCAAGAAGTTACAGAGATCTCAGCAGACTAGTAACAAGTAAGGAGAGTAGATGGGTAGTCATCAACCTCCCAACAAAGAAAAGCCCAGAACCTGATGGCTTCACTGGTGAATTTTACCCAACATTCCAAGAAGAATTAGTACTAATTCTGCTCAAATTCTTCCAAAAATTTGGAGAGAAACACATTCCAACTTATTCTGTGAAGTCATCACCCTCATACCAAAGGTAGATAAAATCAAGAAAGGAAACTTATGCACCATTATCCCTTATGAATATAGATGCAGAAATCTCCAATAAAATACTAGCAAACCAAATCCAATACCGCATTAAAAATTATACACCATGACCTAGTTGGACTTATCCCAGTGTAGAAGAGTGGTTCAACTTAAGAAAATCAATTAGTCATATACCATATTAATGAAGGGGGCAAAAACCACATTCATTGATGCAGAAAGGGCACTTGACAAAACTCTGCATCCTTTCATGATAATATCACTTAGAATATGAGGAGTAAAAGGAAACTTCCTCAGCATGGTAAAGGGTATACATGAAAAGCCCAAAGCTAAACATTCTACTTAATGGTGAAAGACTAAAAGTTTTCCCTCTAAGATCAGGAACAAGACAAATGTGTCCACTGCCACTATCTTTATTTAACACTCTGCTGGAAGTTCTTGCCAGGTCAATTAGGCAAGAAAAACAAATAAAAAGCATCCGAACTGTAAAGGAAGAAGTAAAACTTTCCCGATTTGCAGATGACATGATCTTATTATATAGAGCATTCTGAAAAATCCACAGCAAGGCAAATAAAATTAATAAACAAATTCAGCAAAGTGGCAGGATACTAGATCAACATGCAAAAATCAGTAATGTTCCTATATACTAGTCACGAACAATCTGAAAGAAGAAATCAAGAAAAAAAATCCATTTACAATAGCAATGAAAAGAATCAAATATCTAGAAATAAATTTAACCAAGGATGTTGTATTAGTCAAGGCTTTTTAAGGAAACAGAACCAACAGGAGATAATCTCTCTCTATATATGTATATATAATGTAAATATTATGAGATTTTTTATAAGAATTGGATCCTCATTGAACTGTGGAGAGGGGCAAGGCCACAATCTGAGAACTCTGACAAAGATTTTCAATGAATTCCCCAAGAGAAGCTGACTTGCTGAAGTAGAGATATAAATTCTCCCTTCTGGCTGCTGAAATTATCACTTCTCTTTTTAAGATTGTCAACTGATTGCATGAGTCTTCTGTCATTGTTGTAGGCCACATCCTCAGTTGATTGGAAGCCATAGATGTAATCACCTTGCTGATGATTAAAACCTATGAAATACCCTCACAGTAGCAATCAGGCCGGTGCTTGCCTGACCAAACAATAAGACTCCATAAACTAGCCAGGACTGACACATGGACTTAACCATCATATCTTTAAAGTACTTATACACAAAAAACTACAAAGCATTTCTGAAAGAAACCAAAGAATACCTGAATAAATGGAAGGCCATTCCGTGTTCATGAATTGGAGACTGAGTAAATAATGTTAAGATTTTATTCAATCCTAACCAAAATTCAAACAGGGTTTTCAGAAATCAAAAAGCCAATCTATTTTATATGGAAAGGTAAGATGAGCCAAATCACCAAAACCATCTTGATAAAGAAGACCAAAGTTGGACAACTCTCACTTCCGGATTTTAAAAATTACTAAAACTTACAGTATTCAAAACAGCACGGTACTGGCATATATTCCATAAAAACCAGTGGAATCTGAGCGTTCAGAAGTAACCCTTCACATCCATGATCAGCTGATTTTTTTTGACGGGGGGAGGGGGTGCTGGTCAGGGAATCGAACTTGGATCTCCCACATGGAAGGCGAGCATTCTACCACTGAGCCACCCGTGCACTCTAACCAGTTGAGTTTCGACAAGAGTGACAAGCCCACTCAATAGGGAAGGACTAGTCTCTTCCACAAACAGTGCTGGCAAAACGGGTATCTCTATGCAAAAGAATGAAGATAGACTCTGTCTCATACCGTACGGAAAAATTAGGTCAAAATGGATCAAAGACCTAAATGTAAACACCAGAAACATAAAAGTCCTGCAAGAAAACAAGGGAAAAGTCTTTAGGACTTTGTGTCCTGATACGCCAAAAGTGTGAGCACCAAAAGAAAAAATACAACTTCAGCAAAATTAAAAACTTTTGGGTATAAAAGGACTGTATCAAGAAAATAAGTAGACAACCTGTGGAATGGAGAAAATATATAGAAACCATAAACCAATTAGTGTCTATTACCCAGAATATGTAGAGAAATTCAACAATTCAACAACAAAAGATAAGCCAATTAAAAAAGAATGGGCAGGGCACACAGGTGGTTCAGTGGTGGAAGGCTTGCCTTGCATGTGGGAGACCCGGGTTCGATTCCCGGACCAAAAACATAAAAAAGAATGGGCAAGACTTGATAGACCTTTCTGCAGACAAGAGATACAAACTGGCCAACATCATTAGCCATTAGGGAAATGCAAATGAAAAGAACAATGAGACTATTTCATACTCACTAGAAGGGCTACTGTTTAAAAAACAGAAAACAACTTTTGGGGGAGGATATGGTGAAATAGGAGCACTAGTTCCCTGATGGTGGGAATGTAAAGTGGTGCAGCCGCTGTGGAAAAGAGTTTAGTGTTCCCGCAGAAAGTTACACAAAATGTTATCGTATTACCTGGTGTAGAGATTGGATCTGCATATTCCCCAGGAAATTACAGTTTTAAAGCTAATCCATTCCCTTGGGTGTAAACTCTTTTAATGAGGACCTTTGATGAGATTACTTCAGCTAAGGCATGGTCCGAGTTGGGTCTTAATCCTCTTACTGAGTCTTTTAGAAATGGGATGAATAGAGAGGGTGGAGGGGGAAGGGGACAGCCAGGAGAGCAAGACCCAAGGGCACCGGAAGCTGGAAGAGCAGGGAGAGGCCAGCGGTGCTGCCCTGTGCCTTGCCATGTGGCAGAGTGTCACGGTTCCCTGGCAAGCTGACTCAGGGAAAAAAGCATCACCTTGCTGATGACTCGATTTGGACATTTCTCTTAGCTACAAACCTGTAAGTTAATCATTTCTCACTGAGAAGTCAATGCTTCTCATGGTATGTGCTTTCAGCAGCTTAACAATTTAAAACACCTAGGAAATCCCTCTTTCAGGAACTCTGTTTTAGGAATGTAGGGTCTTGAACAGATATTTGTACACCATGATTCAAAGGAGCATTATTTACAAAAACCAAAAGGTGGAAGCAACCCGTGTATCCATTGATAGGTGATTTAAAAAAATGCTGTGTGTGCATCCAAGGGAATATTATTCAGCTGTACAAAGGAATGCAATTCTGATACATATGGCAACATGAATGAACTTTGAAGACATTGTGTTGAGTGAAATAAGCCAAGACTAAAGGACAAATATTGTATGACCTCAGTAATGTGAAATAATTAATTCATAGAGTCAGAAACTATAACACAGGTCACCTGGGGCTCCTGTGAGGTAGGAAAGGGGGAATTAATGCTTAATTTGTACAGTTTCTGTTTGGGGCAATGGAACAGTTTTTGGTGATGCTGGCGGTAGTGGTAGCCCAGCATTGTGAATGTAATTAATAGCACTGATCTATATTTGAATGTGGTTTAAAGGGGAAATTTTAGAGTGAATATATATTAACTAGAATAAAAATTTAAAAAACACACAACATAGGGCTGTACAACAAAACTGTGAACCGTAATGTAAACTACGGACTATAGTTAATAGTATAATTATAATTTTGCATCAGTTGAAACAAAGTTACCACACTCATGGGAAATGTTAATAATAGGGAAAACTGGGTGTGAGGGCATTATATGGGAATTCTGTGATTCCTGCATGGTTTTTGTGTAAACCTACAAGTTCTCTATTAAAAAGAAATTAATTGATTAAAAAAACCAAACCTGAAGACATTCCAAGATCCAAAAGCCACCTCAGTTTAATTTATTATTTAGACATTTTAATTGTTAGGTTTCTCTGGAGGAACCGAGTGTTCCTACTTATTGATATATATAGTTAGGTTTATTAAAAGTTGTAAGTTTTTGTTGTATTATATTCAGAGGCCCAATAATACTTTTTTAAACTATGGGTTGAAACTTGACTTATTAAAGTAGAAATATTCCTGTTTATTCTGGTTTATTCCTCATTCTTTCACATACTTATCCAGGGCATTCTGTGTGGCAGGTACTACCCTTGTGGGACTCACAGTCTACCAAAAGGATAGAGGCAATAAATAGTAAATATAATAACTGATTTTAAAGTGTTTCAGAAGGTGATAAATGCTGTGCAGAATAGAAAAAGTAGATTGGGGTTAGGGGTATAGGGAATGTGGGGCTGGGTGGCGTGGAGAACACAGGTTGCAGTTGAAAATAGAGTGGTTGTGGTAAGCCCAACTGAAAGGGTGACCTTTGAGTAAAGGACTTCAAAGCAGATGAGGGAATTAGCCATCTAATTAGTACCTGGGGAAGGAGTCCTCTAGGAAGAAGAAAGCCAGGTCAGATGGCCTAAGATAGCAGCAGTCCTCACAGTATTGAGGCATTTGAGGAATCCAAAGTGGCTGGAACAGAATGATTCAGGGGGAATGTAGTAAGAAATGACAGGATCTGGTAAGGACCATGTAGACCACTGGTGGAACGGGGAACCATGGAAGGATTTTGAGCAGAAGAGTAACACAGTAAGACTTTTCCTTCAGAACCATCACTCTAGCTGCTATGTTGAGAGTAGATTATATAGGGTAACAAGTGCTGAGAACAGATTTGGATGGGGCATAATTATTGCAATAACTCTAGCAAGAGATCAAAGTGGTAGCAGTGGATTTGCTGAGAAGCAGTCGGATTCTGCTAGTATTCATATTTTGAAATATTTAAAATATGTGATATGGGATATGAGACAGAGAGAGGCTTTTGATCTGAGCAACTGGAAATATGTAATTGCCATTACCTGAGATGCGGGAGCCTGTGGGCAGAACGGATTGGGTAAGGGAGGAGGCCTGGTTTGGTGGTGCATGTCCAGTTTGAGATATCTATTCGACTCCTAATGCAGACAGAGACTGGACAGTTGTATGCAAGAATATTGGGTTCAAGCAGGAGTTCTGAGCTAAAATTTAGAGTAATATAGCATATCTACTCTCTGGATTTCTTCTTCCTGAAATAGGGAAGACTGATGACTGAATTTCTTTTCTACTGACAGCTCAAATTGAATTTCTTTCTACTGAAATCTCAAAGTTTCCCATTTCTCTTTTTGAGAATGTATAACACATTAATTTTGCACAAAGTTTGGTTAATACGCTTTATAAAATGCTATTATTCATAAAGTCTGTAAAAAAAAAATTATCGTTCGTCAGTGAAGACAATCCAAAATTGCCGAAATGCAATACACCAGAGATGAACTGGCTTTTATAAAGGTGATTTATTTAGTTACAAATTTGCAATTCCTTGGAGGAAAGGCAACTAAATTTCTTGACTTTGTCACAAAGAAAGGTGACATCTGCTGGCTCTCTTTCGCTTCTTGGTAGAAACAACTTTCCCCGGGGCGTGTGCTTTCATGCATCTCCAGACATCCGTTTCTGACCTGCCTGAACGCTGCGCTCAGACGGGCTGGGCTCGTGAGCTGTTTTCTGACCTTCCCTGTGAAGATTTGCTCGTGGAGGAAGGCACTCCCCTTAGTCTACCTGCAGATACAGTCAGCCACAGCTGAAATTCACATGCTGATTCTCCAAGGCCACAGCAACAGAGCTGTGGGCACCCTCTCCTGGCCAAGTGAGCACCTGGACCCAAGCACCACAAATGACAAAGTATAAGACTTGACATGAAAAGATCATTGAAGAATATTTTGTACAATCCCTTAATAATAAACTTATCTCATCATATAAATGAAAAAGAAGTGATTTTTGTGAATCATCCAATACCAGTTGAAACTGGGAAGAACATGGAGGGGTTCTTGATTATAAAGTTTTGGGCTTAACTTACTAAACATCACACATATTTCCAGGTATATTTTCTATTTCCTTCAAAATAAATTTAATATTATTACCTAGGAAATCGAATTGATTATTGTTTCTTAATTGTTATATATTTTTTCTGTCTGTTATCTCTAATGAATAGGCAATAATTATTTTTTGACGCAGTGAGACTGAAATAAATGGTTATGTCATTAGGACAAATTGACTTGGAGTATTCAATATTTTATTGAAAAAGTCCATTTCATTTGCTTTACTCTGTTCAGAAAAGAAGACAGATGTCTCATGCCTGAAGCCTAGAATGTGGACCGGGGAATAATTATCAAAGTCAACACAAAAAGGAGAGAACTGGGAAAAGGGGGTTAAGAGTAAGTGAAAAACATTGTATCTGTAAATCATAAATCTGGACTCACTCACAGTCCTAAATTTTTTTTCAATGTTTTCCTAAAACTACTTACTCTTTTTCTTTGCTGCTCTTGACTTTTTTTCCTTTTCACCTGTCCTCAGGGGTTGAAATAAAATGGTTAGCTATTTGATTATGATCTTTAAAAAACAAAACCCACAGATGATTGTGGAATCATACTATATCTCAATAACAAACGCAGAGCCTCACGATACTGTTGGATTGTGTATTCAAATAGTGATAATTTAATTTTTTAACGTATATGTGCTGATTTACAACAATGATTTTTTCGTGTTGACAATTTATAAATCTCAGCTAGCTGTAATCCCCTGGCAATCCACCCAAAGCACTGCTTATCCTTCCAGATCTTGGAGACAGAAAGAAAATTAATTTCTACCCCTGGATTTTCTCTATTCATAGCACGCAATTCATTTGCTCTGACAAGTATATGTTATACAGGGCACGGAGTCAAACACATGACTTTTAAAAGTATTTAATTTCTAATTTAATTTTTTTGGATGATTTCATTTATGATCATCTCCCAAGTAACTTTTTCTTTCCAATGAAAAATGTGTGCCGCGTCGGACTTGCAGGTTCCGGGCCGCCAGGAGCCCCGCTGAGGGACCAGTTTCCCGGGCGGCCAAGAGGCAGGACCGAGCGCGGCGGCCACCGGGGGACAAGCCGAGCAGCACCCGCCCCGCCCGAGCGGCGGCTGCGGCTGGACACCCGGCCCGGGGCGCTGCGAGGCCGCCACTGCGGCACCACCCTCCCGGCTGGCGGCGCTCGGCCGGAGCTGCTGGCCTCGCGTGGCCCCGCGCTGCGGGACGAGGACGCCGGCTCTGCGGCCCGGCGCTGCCCGGTCGCCGCTCTGCCCTCCAGGGGCTCCGTCTCCGCGGCAGCGTGTCCCGGAGGTGCCGGCCCCGCGGCTGCCCCCGCAGACCCGCAGCCTGGGCGGCAACTAGCCGCAGAGCAGCCCCGCAGAGCAGGGAACCTGCGGAGTTCACGGGGTCTGTGTGCGGGACGAAATGTCATCGAGGATCTCCCACCAGAACTGGCACTTTCCCTTCTCTGACTCACCTGGTGTTGTGTGACCACGCGGTCCGAGGGCCTCCTCAGCCTTCGCGGTGGGTCCCTTTTGTTCCCTGGGTCTTCCCCAGGACTTGCTGACATGCCGACCTCCGGAGCTCCCCAAGCTCGTGCATTCGGAAGAGGTGAGTTAGTGAAGAAATCCATTAGCTGTTCGATTTGTTAGAGATTCAACCTATCACTCTCCACCTCTCCTGGAATCAGCTGCCTGGTCCATTAAAACCTTAAACGTTTCCTATACTCCCAGTGATCTTCCTAGAAAACTTCTTAGATACTTGGATTTAGCCAGCAATTGCCCAAACCCAAAGTGTGGTGGAGTCTACTTTGATTGCTGTGTCAGACAAATTAAATTTATTTTTATTTCTTTCAACCTACTCAATTTGCTTTAACATTTGTTCTCCCTATTATGTATTTATTTTTAATCCATATATATATTTTTTATATTTGCTCATGCCATTCCTTTACTAGATATTTTTATTTCCCTATTTTGGGGGTAGGGATAAATTGTAAATTTAAAAAATTGGAAAACAAATACACAACTTAGAATGGATTTGAGGCATATTGTTCCATGAACAGATTTTCTTTAGGTGGTTAAAGAAATTTTAAAAGGCAAGTAACAATAAAAGAAGATGTTTCTCACATTGGATAAGCAGTCCAAAAAATAGTGTATGAGTACCTGGCTAATACACCTGTTTTGCAATAATGCAACTTTACGTATGTATTGTTGACTGTCCATAGTCCATAATCCATATTTTTTACTCATCTGTCCATACCGTAGATAACAGGAGCATCAGACACCAGGTTTTCACAATCACACAGTCACATTGTGAAAGCTATATCATTATACAATCATCTTCAAGAAACATGGCTACTGGCACACAGCTCTACATTTTCAGGCACTTCCCTCCAGCCTCTAACACATCTTACACTAAAAAGGTGATATCAATATAATGCATAAGAATAACCTCCAGGATAACCTCTTGACTTTGTTTGGAATCTCACAGCCACTGACACTTTATTTTGTCTCATTTTGCCCTTCCCCCTTTCTGTGGAGAAGATTTTCTCAATTCCTTGATGTTGAGTCTCAGCTCATTCTAAGATTTCTGACCTACATTGCCAGGAAGGTCCACACCCCTGGGAGTCATGTCCCACATAGAGAGGGAGAGGGCAGTGAGTTTGCTTGTTGTGTTGACTGAGGGAGAGAGAGGCCACATCTGAGCAACAAAAGAGGTTTTCTGGGGTGATTCAGACCTAATTTTAAGTAGACTCAGCCTATTCTTTGCAGGGACGTTTCATATGAACAAACCCCTAGATTAAGGGCTTGGCTTGTTGATTTAGTTGTCCCCACTGCTTGTGAGAATATCAGGAATTCTCCAAATGGGGAAGTTGAATTTTCCCCCTTTCTCTCCACCCCCCAAGAGGATTTTGTGAATACTTCTTTATTCACTATTCAAATCACTCTGGGATTTGTTGAGGCCTCCCACTAACCTGGACAAACCTACAAAATCTCACACCCTATTCAAGGTTCCATGTACTTATGGTGTTCAATTAAACTGTCCATATCAGTTAAACTAGGAAATACACTACCCATATCAGTTAAACTAGGAAATACACTACTCAAAATATAAATTTTTGGAACAAATAAACATTTTTTTGCTTTAGTCTCACACAGAAGTTGAACTTTTAAAATATGAATAACCATCTATTTTCAACACCCTGCAATATTGACATTCCTTTGTTCTTCCTCATGCAAAAACATTTTCAAATTAGACAAATTAAATCTGTGGATTTCTGTGAGAAATACCGTCTCCCACTGGTGCACTGGTTGTGTTCCTAGAATGCTGTTCGCCTGTGGTTCTGCTTCGCACGTTCCACATGCCAGAGTGAAGATGGCTCAGAAGAGGAAGCTACCGTTGCCGCATGCAGAATGCAGAAAGTTCTTCTTGGCTGAACAGAATGCGGGGTGATGTGGAACACAAAAATATTAAGCAAAGGTGATTAGTAAAGAAAGTTGAGTTTGAAGATCAGTAGAAACCTCATTTTCATCTTGAGTGTCCATAGATATATCAGAGATGACATTAAAAAAAAATTTGTGTTCAGCAGGAATGGATCCATTTCATGTTTGTACTCTCTGAATGTCATTTATTCTAAGTGGCATTTTCAAATTTGGTTTATGGTTTTCAATTTTTCACTCAAGTTTTGCAGGACTCACATAACAGAATTGCACATTCTGAAAATCAGTGCTATAATAAACTATGAGGAGCATAATTTATGGCAGTTGAGATGAAGAAAGAAAAAACTGTTAGAACTGTAATTATTACCAGAATTGTTCTTGTGTTTAAGTTGAACACTCTTCCATAAATAGGATTAGGCCTTCCTTCTTAAATTGTCCATATGTCCAGATTACAGAGCTATTCCAATAAATTCACAGATGGTTGCAAAGGACCTACAAATTCCTGACCTACCTTTGGTAAAGTAAGGGGTATAACTTGTATGTGGAATGTCGAAACCCTCTTCATTTCTGCTCCTTTGTCGTACGTTGCTGTTGTTACCCTATGTAATCCAGCAGTTAGTAGAGTGTTTTTATCCTACAAGGATAGAGAATCTTATTTTTTAAAAAAATACTGCCTTGAGCAGCCTATAGTCTGACATACTATGCAGGACATATTAAAATATATTTTCACAGAACTATGTAAATAACTGTTTAGCTGGCATTTGAGTCCTTAGGCTTATGGTCACCTCAGCTTCATTTTGTGTGTGTGTTTGTGTGTTTTGAACATAAAATGATTCTCTATAGTGATTCCCTGTCAGCAAATCACTTTTAATGTATTGGAGGCTGTGCCAGTTTTTGAAAGGGTGATGTGCCCCCTAGAAAAGCCATGTTTTAATCCTGATTCCATTAAACTGTTTCTCTTAGTCCCTATTCAGCACTATAGGTTGGAAACTTGATTAGAATATCTCCATGGAGATGTGACTCACCCAGTTGTGGGTATTAACCTTGGATTAGAGGGACATGTGACTCCGCCCATTCCAGGTGGGTCTTGATTGGTTTACTGGAAGGCCATGAGAGAGGAGAGCCACAAAAACTATGATGGCAGTCGCAGCCAGAGACCTTTGGAGATGAAGAAGGAAAATGCCTCTTGGGGAGCCTCATGAAATATGAAATATGAAGTCTGGAGAGAAAGCCAGCAGACGTCACCTCGTTCCCCATGTGCCTCTCCAGTTGAGAGAGAAACCCTGAACTTCATCCACCTTTCTTGAATGAAGGTAGCCTCTTGTTGGTGCCTTAATTTGGACATACCCATGGCCTTAGAACTGTAAACTAGCAACTTATTAAATTCCCCTTTTAAAAGCCATTCCGTTTCTGGTATATTGCATTCTGGCAGCTAGCAAACTAGAACAGGGGCCCACAATTTTATTCAATTTGTTCATGTTCATGATAAAACAGAATACTAGTTTCAACTGGAAAATCTAAAAAATATCTATCTTTTTATGTCTCTCATTAAATGAGAGGGGAAATGAATTTAAATTTTTTTAATTTAATTTTTTGAACAATCAAATGTGACTTTTGCCTATGTCATGTACTGCACTATAAGTTTCTCTGCCTTTGAAGAAAAACTGATACAACTAGAAAAGCATTACAAGTAGTCAAATAAAATTGGGGGCAGAAGCCATTGTGTTTGTGCATAGTAGAACAAGAGTCTCCAAAAACAGTTCAACCATGGGGTACTTTTTGAAAATAACATATTGATAAAATGCAAAAATTCATGTATTCATCCTTAAAGTATAGCAGAAACATGGTTTTACAAATTAACTGCTATAAGAAATGATGAAACTTTTATTAATGTATTTATGTATGTTTCAGGATAAGCGTTCAGTGTCTCCATGGTGCCCTATTTATTTGGCATTGCTGTGTGTGTGTATGGCGGGGGAAGGGGGCCGGGCAGGTTATAAGGAGAGGGGAGTGGAAGGCAGGCATCGTTTGGGGTATACAGATGAATATTAGGTCCTTTAACATATTTTATCTCCTTTGACCACATCTTCTACCCGGGACAGTGACTGTTATTGTTCCATCTGACAAATGAAAAAACAAAAAAGAATTGAGACCTCAGAGGCCTTGAGTGCCTTGCCCCAGACCCAGCCAGTGAAGCTCAGGACCCACTCCAGGATTTAGCTGAGTCCAGATTCGCAGTTCAGTTCAGTTCAGCAGGAAGGTTTTTCTTATGTTTCCCTTTCAAAAATATTATAGCAAATTTGGGACTTGGCATTGAATATGCATTCTCTTCTATATCCTGGGATGTGCCAGCCAACAGTGATTTTAGAGGTGGGGTTTCCCTGTGGTCATTACCCCAGCCGCCATGACCTTGGAACTCATCTGGGTGGGTGGGGAATACATTGGAGATGGGCAAGGGCCACTGAGAAGGCTTGGGGACCCTGCTCCAGCTTCAACCACAACAGCCCCAGTTTCATTTTTTGGGTAGGGCTGAAGAATGCCCACCCCCCAACCAAAAAACATTATAAACAAAAAAACGCTATCCTAACCCCAGTCCCAGGAACCTGTGATGTATAACTGCATGACAAAATGGACTTTGCAGAGTGATTAAGTTAAGGATTTGGGGATGGGGAGATTATTTTAGGTTATCTAAGCTGGCCCAATATAATCACAACGTCCTATTAAGGACCAGGTAGAAGCAGGAAGGTCAAAGACAGTGAATGTACCCAATGACGGAAGCCGACAGAGAGAGGCTGGAGGGTGCTACACTGCTGGCTCTAAAGGTAGAGGAGGGGGCTGTGAGCCAAGAAATGCAGGCAGCTTCGAGAAACTGGAAAAGGCCAGAAAATAGATATTCCCCTAGAGCTTCCAGAAGGAAGGCAGCCTTGCCAACCCTGAACTCATCAGTCTTCTTGAACCAAGGTATCTTTCCCTGGATACCTTAGATTGGACATATCTATAGACTTGCTTTAATTTAGACAATCTCACAGCCTTAGAACTGTAAAGTTGCAACTTAATAAATTCCCCTTTATAAAAGCCTTTCTGTTTCTGGTATATCGCATTCCAGCAGCTGGCAAACTAGAACAGTGATAATTGTCTAAGAGTTAGTCTTTGTAAAATAAATGGGTAGGTAAGTAAATATAGTACTTAACATACATACCCGTTTATAGCTTCCTGGAAAGAAAAGTATACTGATTGAACTTTTTCAGATGTACATTAGGTCTATGAGATTGGTTCCAACCAGAAACTGTCTGTGAGTCTTTGCTATATAATGTAGATACACACCGCAGTGTTCTTTCAACAAAATGTGTGTTGTGGTTCTCTATATGTACAGTTGAAAATCTGTGATCTGTTTGCCATCATCTTTCGTGGCTTTTAATGAAATCTACATTTTAGCTGTATCATTTTTTTAAATCTTAGCTAACCTTTTCATAGTAGCTTCTAATAGTTTCTAAGACTTTCTCTTTTTCTTTTCTCTGCCTTCCATCTTTTCATAATAGTGTTCATAGAAATTAAGCAGAGGTAAGATACAAGGGACCTGATAATAAAGAAACCAGAATCATTAATAACTATAATTAAAATATGTTGCCTCTTTAGTTGGGTAAGTCACATGTTTGTTTTTAAACTGCAATTAATAAACTTTGTTTCTTTTAGAGATTTATAGAAACTGTAAAGTCAAATTTTCCTAATGAAATAAGTTCTGAAAAATAGCTCCAGTTGGATGATTTTAGAGACTGCTCTGTGGATAAAACTTCTGTGGACCAAAGCATTAATATTTTTAGAATGAAACT
>PVIY010029654.1:0-31807 GCA_004026745.1 Myrmecophaga tridactyla | reverse complement strand
AATCTGTATCCTGTGAATATCCTCCTTTACTTATTGGCACTGGACTTGTTTTGAGATTCACAGGTCCACAGCAAGAGAATTCTTTACATCTGTGTAAGGTGATGCTTGAAGTTGCCAAGTTGACAAGGGGTGGAGATGTGTTAGTTAGATTCAATTGTCAACTTGGCCAGGTGAGCATACCTAGTCTTGTTGCTGCGGAGATAAGCCAACAGTACGTGAACCTCATCTGTTGCCAATTACATCTGTTGCCAATTACATCTGCAGTCAGCAAGGAGGCGTGTCTGCTGAAATGAGTGACGTTTGGCTTAATTGGCTGGTGCTTAAATGAGAGAACGCAATGTAGCACAGCCTAAGCAGCTCGGCATTCCTCATCTCAGCACTAGCAGCTCAGCCCAGGCCTTTGGAGATGCAGAAAGGAATCACTCTGGGGAAAGTTGTTGGAACCCAAGGGCCTGGAGAGAAGACCAGCAGAGACCATCCTGTGCCTTCCACGTAAGAAAGAACCTCAGTGGAAAGTTAGCTGCCTTTCCTCTGAAGAACCAACAAAATAAATCCCCTTTTATTAAAAGCCAATCCGTCTCTGGTGTGTTGCATTCCGGCAGCTGGCAAACTAGAACAGTACTGGTCTTAACATTTTTGCCAATTTCATAAGCAAAAATAACTTCTTCTATTTTGAAGATTTTTTCCCCCTCTTTCCATAGCCGATACACCTATGTCCTTCTTTGACTTTGTGGTTGATCCGCATTCATTTCCTCGTACAGTGGAAAACATCTTTCATGTTTCCTTCATTATAAGGGTAAGATTTAAGCTATTTCTCTAATTGCTTTTATATGCTTTTAAAAGTTAAGGTTGGTGTAACTACTTGTTGAAGAGTGCTTTGAAAACTATTGCTTTTTTCTCTCTTTGTATATATGTTATATTATACAGTAAAAAAGTTAAAAATAAATAAATAGCTATAGATTGAAAGCTAGCAAAGTTTTTTTTTTTTTTTTTTTGCTAACCAGCATGTAATTTAGAGCCGTTTGTGGCAAAACGTTAATTGAATATAGACAGAAGATAACTAGCTAAAAAATTGTGGGCTTGCTTTTATGTTTTAAAATTAGCGAGAGAATCAGCAAAATTTGCAGATGGGACTATATGTTAGATAACAGTATGGTATAAATGTTAAATTCCTTGAATTTAATAGTTGTCATGTTATATAAGAGAATATTCTTTTTCTGAAGGAAAAATGTCATCTATGACTTTAATCTCATATGGATGGTAAAAATAATACATAGAGACAGTGATAAAGCAAATGAGTCAAACTTCAACAATTGATGAATTTGGAGAAAGGCGATATGGGAGACCTTTTAAAGAAGTCTTGCAGACTACTTGCAGAAATTGTTTAGTTTGAAATTATTTTGAAATGGAAGGTTTTTTTAAAAAAAACTACTTAGAAATGTGCTATGGAAATCTGCTTCCATCTGTCATCTTACATTAGGTTTTATTCCTGGACACATAAGGTGAATTTTATTTTACCCTTAGATAAAATCTAGTTTATCTAATTGACCAAAGTATTTTTCTAGAAATGTTAACAAAAGCATATTATCAATGGTAAATGATGGAATCTGCATAATAAAATGTGGAGTATTCAAAAATATTTCTGAATTGGTTAAAGAGGCTGCACAGTTAGTTTTATTTAAGAGAGCCTCAGGACGGAGGCTGTATCTGGATAAGAGTTATTTAGAAACCAGAGAAATGCCCTACGTAAAGAATGATGTTAGAAATCTTGTCCATATAATCTCATTATTGTTATGGTACATTTTGATTGTTATTATCTGAGATATAGAGGTTTCTAATTGAGTAAATTTTTTTTTATCCAGTGGATATAGGTTTTGAATCAAAATTTTAGTCTTCAACTAAAATCTTGTTTGTGCTTTAGGATGGTTTTGCAAGAATAAGACTTGACCAAGACCGACTGCCAATAATAGGTAAATGATAGTATGTTCAGAAAATTTAATTTTAGAGAAATTATAGTTGTCCTTAGGGTTTACAAAATTTATTTTGCTAAATGTAAATGAGTTTTCATTGTAAGTAGCAATCTTTTATGATGTGTTGCTCAACTAACTGAAAATACTGAAAACATGGCTATTGTTTAAAACTTAGATGGTTTCATTGATATCACTGTTTTAGTTTGTAAGCTGCTGGAATACAATATACTAGAAACAGAACAGCTTTTAAAAAGGGAATTTATTAAGTTGCAAGTTTACAGTTCTAAGGCCATGAAAATGTCCAAATTAAAGCATCCAGATAAAGATGCTGTAACTCCAAAGAAAGGACTGATGAAGTGCAGGGTTTCTCGCAGCTGAGAAGGCACATGCTAACTTTCTCTCTTCATTCCATAAGGCTTCCCCAGGGGCGTTTCCCTTCTGCTTCTCTAAATATCTCTGGCTGTGTAGGCTTTGTTGGTTCTCAAGCTTTTTCCAAAATGGTTCCCTCTTAAAAGGCTCTGGTAGGCGACCCTACCTTGAATTTGTAGAGATACATCTCCATGGCAACCATCTAATCAAAAGTTATCATCCACAGTTGGGTGGGTCATATCTCCATGGAAATAATCCAAAAAGATCCTACCCAGCAATATTGAATGAGGACTAAAGAGCATGGCTTTTCTGGGGTACAGGACAGTTTCAAACCAGCACAGTCACCAATTCAAAATCTACTGCAGTAAATGTTATAATTCCCTCAAATTTTTATGTAGAAAGTTTATAATTTGCAGCCATTTTGAAGTTTCCCTCTTTCTCCCCAACTTTTCTGTGATACCAGCTCCTCCTCTACTCGATGAAAATTTAATTCTTACTTGAATAATTTCACAATCTTCTTCACTCATGTCCTCCTAAGTTCTCCTGTAGAGAATACTACATGTATAAATATATATTGTAATAACCTTTGAAAACTTTGTCTCTCAAACAGAGCCTGTTAATGAAGAAAGTGGGGGAATTGACCAAAACACCCAGATCAGGAATCAAGGAATCATAGCTTTGAGTTACCGGGACTGGGAGGTAAGTCCTGCATGTCGCCCCTGCATAGCTCTGACTCATCTTCCTTTGCTTTAAACCCAGTGCCCATGTGTTCTTCGTTCTCTGCCAGGAGATTGTGAAGACCTTTGAAATTTCAGAGCCTGTGATTGCCTCCAGTCAGAGTCGTCAGAGACTAAGTGTTTGATGCTAGCTGAAGGTAACATTTTCCGTGGACAGCCTTCCATTTTTATTAAGTTTTACTTGGCGTTCTGAACTGTTCTACTTGTTTTCCATTTCATTGCAGTTTGGATTTTGTCTCCCCCTAGTGCCTCATTAGAATAGTATGAAACCCATGAGAAAGGGAGATGTGGAACAAAGTGGCTCCAAGTTCTTTTGTTTGGAGTAATTTGGTAGTCTTAAGATTTGTAGAAGAATGAGGCAGAGCAGGTATTGGTTCTTTTTTCTCCCCTGACAAATTGATAAATGAGATAAGTAAAATATTGAATTCTAGTCTCAGTTTTGTTTACTGTCCCATTAGAGTTCCTTATTTTATAGGTTTCCTTATTTTATATTTTATAACAAACAAAGGGGATTAGCAAAGACAGAATTACCTTGGAATAATGATAGTAAATAGCCATTTCTGAAATTTGAATTATGTTGTGACATAGTCTTCATTTTTATGAAGGGGGGAACTCCATTTCTGGAAAGAAATCTTTGCAGTGTTCTGGCGTTCTGTATTGCCAAAAACTGTAGGTGGGAACCAGGAGCCTTAGATTCTAGTGGCTCTGCCCCTTACTAGATTTAGGACTTGGGCAAATCACTTAATCTCACTCAATTTAAGTTTTTAAATTCATAAAATGGGGAGATTTTTGAATTACATAATTGCTAAATTTTTTTCCCCCGCTCAAACATGCTATGATTTGAGAGTTAACTTTTTGAGAGAGTTATGTTTATTTAACACAAACTTTTAATATGTACCTCAATTAGTTGAACTTCTTTCGTTCCAAGATAATTTACTTCTGTAAAAATATTTTGTAGGAAGGAGGAGAAAGAGACATAAGATATATCATGTGAGTTAACCTGGGCCGTGCTCGTTAAGGAGTAGCTGGATGTTACATTTCGTTTATAGATATTAAATGAACTTTTGCTTTATCATTTATAAACTGTTAACTGGCTTTTGTCTTCTCCTCTCATTTTAGGACTCGAATGGATAGTGAAATCCAAAAAGGAAAGCAGCATGTATTGTATATATTGTATGATAAACATTTTTAAAGACAGATTGTTTTTAGTAAAATGTAGATTTTGATAGTTAATGAATTTGTCATGCTTGTCTTGGATTAAAGGAAATTCACTGCCATAGTCATAATATCATTGTAGTTACTCTTTATTGTTAGATTATGGGAGAGTTTCTCCTTTGTTCAATCCTATCCATTGAGAGCTACACTCAGGTTGTTTGGTTCTTTAGCTGTTAAGTTAGTAAAGTCAACAAATAATAGGCTGAACCCTATGGTATTGATTTTGTAGGTAAAAAATGACCAAGATCAGCCATTTCACATGAATCAGCCTATGATTTAGACACAGTAAACTATCAAGTCCTCTGCGAAGCCAGGCTGGTGTTATGAGCAATATTCTTTTTTTACTCATGTTGCCTAAAGTCACAAAATGGGGTAGATTAATGCTACCCCTGTGCTTCTTAGCTCTGCCGGGCCTCGAGGTCCACCCTTGGTGGTTTCTGGGTCTAGTGGGTTCCTTCTCCCCCCTCCAGCATTCTATGTTCTCATCCTCTCTTGCTGCCTCCGTTTGTTGTCAGCGGTCAAGGTGTCTCTTCTGTGGAAAGCTCTGAATTTCTGCTTTGTTGGGGCACTGCTCTTTAAGTCACACTGTCTTCCTTGCATCTGGTGCTTTCCTCTCAACCATGCTCCTCTCTCTCCATCTTAAAAACATACAACCCAACCCTTCTCCAGTGATTGTCCTTCTCCTTTTTTAAAGAAGAACCACTATGCTCTTTCCCCTTCTGTCAGTCATCAAACCATGGCAGAGTGGTGCCTTTTTCCTACCAAGCTTCTGAGACTCTTAGGCCAGATTTACTGGTGAATCCTTTAGTGTGGACACTTCTCGACATGAAAAAGAACGGGCATTGCCTGAAGATCCCTATAGATTGGGAGAAGGATCAGAGGAGGAGGAGGTATAACAGAAAATGGGATTTAACAAACGAGTATACCTGTTGAATCACTATATTAATATTCCTTGTAGCCTTCAGTGTTTTGGAGCAGCTAGAAGGAAAAATCTGAGATGGTGGAATAGTAGCCCATGACAAACTGTGGGATCTGTTCTGCAACTACTTGTTGAAGTATGCTTTGAAAATTATTGCTTTTTTTCTTTTTTTGCATACATGTTATATTTTACAATTAATTAAAAAAAAAAAAAAACACCTGAGATCTTCATGTTGCTCAGAGCCTGGTACGATTTGGCCCTCTGCCGACATCTTCCAAACCCAACTCCTCCTCTCGAAGCAACAGCCATTTCTTCTTTTATTGTTCAACAGCTTTATCGACACATACCTGACATACCATGCAATTCATTCACTTTTAGTGTATAGTATTTTTTAGTATATTCACAGGGCTGTGCAACCATCACCACAATTGGATTTTAGAATATTTTTGTCACCCCTAAAAGAAACCCTATAGCCTTTAGTAGTTCCTCCCCCTCCTCACCTCCCCTTCCCACTCTGCAGCCCTAACCAACCACTAACATATTTTCTGTCTCTATAAATTTGTCTGCTTCTTTTTTTCACACAATTGTCTATTCTAGACATTTTATGTAAGTGGAATCATACCGTATATGATCTTTAACACCCTAATTTTTTAAACATGCATGTCTAGAATTGCTTTTTTCCCTTTCATTTGTCTAACTTTCTACTCATTGAAAACTCTGTTCATATAAGAAACTTAGAAATGGTTACCTTTTGCAAACCAGGGTGAAAAGCTGTTACTTTTCATTCTGTATCTTTCTGTCACTATTGAGTTTTTTGTTTGTCTTTTTGGCATGGCAGGCTCCTGGAATCGAACCCAGGTCTCCAGCATGGCAGGCGAGAATTAGGCTACTGAGCCACCATTGCACTACTACCCCCTAACCTTGTACTTTGAAATTATTATTTTTTAATGATCAACAGAGGTAATCTGGTGAAGATTATGGGCTATTTTCATTTCCTCCTTAAACTGCGTTGAAAAAAAAAAAAAAACAGTAAATGTTATCTTTTAAAAATAAAACTCATGCTACACCCCAAAGCCTTTCTTTTCCTCCAGAACTTGGAGCTATTTTAATACCACCTTGTTCTTAGCACTCAGTTGTCCTGCTTGTGCTCATCATGTTTTTTCACTTGTCTGTCTTGCCCAGTGCAGCTCCTCTTGAGCGGGGGCTGTACCTGGTTTCTGGGCTGGTGTGCACGTGGCCGGCATCGGTGTGGAAGGAGAGCCGTGCACTCCTCCCATCTGCTCTGCCTCTCAAAGAAGTTAACAAGGTCCAGTTCTACTCCATGTTCCCCACAAACTGCTGCCCTACTCATTAGTCCATATTCTCAATATAACTTTTTGTACTACATAGTAAGATACCTGCAGCTTTGTTTCTTCCACTGTTCTCTCCCCCAATAGACTGTAAGCCCCTTGAATGTAGAGGGGCTGTAGCCTAGAGGCCTGGATCCCTGGCTTGGGTATAAGATATCCCACTGAATTTTAGGTGAATTGCTGAGAGTACAAGACAGTGTATTTCCTGCACAGTAATAGTAATGGGCTTTTACATCCTCTTTGTCTAAATCTACTCCTATGGTGAGGGAGTCAGACCTCTTTAGTCAAGATCAATTTATGGGCTGTGAAATTTTAGGCTTCTTTGGTCAGTTAAAAATAACTCTTAGTTTTTATGAGCAGTGTTAACATAAAAGAAGAAAAAGTGTAACGAAGGGTAGAGGTAATTGATAAAAGCGTTTCAAACTCTTGGAGTGGTAGATGAAAAATGCTGCAGATTTTTTGCTCTTCCTATTACGAGGTAGAGTCTAGTTCCTATGCTTTGAACTTGGGCTGGTCTGGTTGATGTGTTTGACCAATGGAATACAGCAGAAGTGATGCTCTGGACTTCCCAGGTGAGGTCACAGAAGCCTGGCAGCTTCCAACCATCCTCTCAGAACACTTGCTCCTGGAGCCCTGAGTGTAATCAGTCCGGATCTTGCTAGAGAGACCATGCCACCCTGGAGGTACATGGAGAGGAGGAAGCAGGCCCAGCTTAGCCTGGCCTTCTAGCTGTCCCTGACAGAAGCCATTGGGGTCCTTCCAGAGAAGCCAGTTATCCACTGAATATCACCTCTGGGCCAGAATTGCCCAGCTGAGCTCTGCCTGGATACCTGACACACAGAGATCATAAAAGGATGGTTGTTTTCTATCAGTAGTTTGTTATGCATCTGGGCTGGAATACCTGCTCGTGGTTTAACATTTTTTGGGTTGTTGTTGGCAGACTAATTCACTCAGACACAAAATAAGGAGGTATAGAGATTTTATTGCACTAACAGCTATAAAAGTATGCTAGTCTAAAAAAGAGATAATCACAAAAATAATTTAAACTTTTTTTTTAGTTGGCTTCTCAAAAATGGTGGTATACTCAAGAGCTCCCTACTCAGTGGTTTTGTAATTTCATCCTCTTTTGACTTTTCCATCAGGAAATTTACTTCTATAAGTGCTTCCTGGTAAGGCTAGACAATTGGATAGACTGTGACCTATTCAAACTTTTTCACCTCTGCTTTCTCCACTTGGGACTTTGGGAAAGGAGGAACTTGGCTAGAGATTTTTTGAGCATCTCTCTGATCATTTCTTTGCTCTGTGAGTTTTCTCCCTCGAATCATTCGACCTTGATGTCCCTTTATCTGTTTCTTTGCCCAGGACACCTTGTGCTTTTTGGGTTTAGTGTTGTCTGTTTTCTGGATATTTTCATTCTCGTCATCCTTCCTCAGTGTTAATGTTTTGGGGAAAAGTGTTTCACTTGGAATCCTCTGAGGGATTAGTTGATACTTGTGGTCTCGGAGGCCTCTGGCTCATTCAGCTCAGTATATATGTTTCTCTATCTGTATCAACTCCCTCTTGGGCACCAGGTACTCCCATGTTTCAGCATCTATTGTTGCACATTGTGTTCTCTTTTCTTCTGCCTCTATTTTACTCTCCAATTTTGGAACCATTATGTAATTCCATGCTTCTTCCGTCATCATTTCTTGGTACTGCTGATAGCAGTGTGCCTCTGCTTTGGCAAACCAGAAGTCAAAAGACAAGGCCTTAAGTTTATGAAGTTTCATTCTCTTGTTGAAACTTTTGGACTAACAGTCTCCTCACTCCTGAAGAATGGATACCACCTAAACGCTTGTTAAAGGGAAATATTAGAATTTTTCTAAGTTGGATGTCCTTTTGATTACAGTTCTCAGGAACAGATCTCACATGGGCTCTTAGCCCTGTTTGGCATTCCTATACCATGTCCCAGTTAGGGCCTCTTAACCGTGATCATGTCTTTCTCCTCACACCTTCACTCCCCTCCTCCAGGGTTCCCTCCTGGTTGAAGACTTTGTCTTAGACTTCCTTGAGGAAACAGAAGTTGTCATTCGAAACACCCTCCTCTTTCCATTGCCAGAACAACCATTTTGTGTCTCTACCCAGACTCTTTCTTCCTGCCCTTATGTTGGAAGCATTGTTCCTTTGCTTATCAAAAGCCAATTCTTCTGCCTGTGCTTTTTGAACTTCGAGAACTTCAATTTGCAATTATCAAATAATCTTTCTTGCATCATCAAAATCTCTCCTCTACTGGATCATCCCCATAGCATCAAATTATGCTTCAATTCATGTCATCTTTAAACAAAAAAGGAAAACTTGTCCTTTACTGTACATCTCTCTCTAGCTCCTACCCCTGTTTTTACTCCTCTTCACAGTATAACTTTTTTAAAATCATTAAAAAAATTTTTTTTTATAATTAAGGTAACATATATGCCATAAAATTTGCCATTCACCCATTTTTAAGTGTACAGTTCAGGGGCACTAATTATATCTGAAATGTTCTATGGTCAGCACCATCTATTGTCAAAACTCTTCAGTCACCCAAAACAGAAATTCTATACCCATTAAGAAATAACTCCGCAGTTGACAGTATAGCTTCTTAAAGTAGTTACATATAATCCCCCTCCACTTTTTCAGTTCACACTTTCTCCTCAATCCACTTCAATTGGGCTTCCACCCCCCACCACGTAGTGAGATTGCTTGCTTAGGTCACAAGTGATCTCCTTGCCAAATCCAAATGGTTCCAGCTCTGTTCCTATTGTAGTTGACCTTTCTGCTGCATTCAATGGAGGTGACCACCTTCCTTGAAACACTCTCCCTTTCTTCTCCAGGTTTCTGGGCTAGGGCCAAGGGCATGTGAGTAACCCATCGTGGACCTCCAGACTAGCCCAGCCGTAAGATGAATATGCCAAAGTACCTGAATATAACCCTGACTGATTCTCTGCCTGCCTCGATCACTCCTCCTCCCTCTGTGCTTGGCTGGTTCTTTTAAATGTTCAGTCTTTTAAATGTAATGCAGGAGGGCAATGGTGGCACAATGCCTGTTTTCACCTGCCATGCCGGAGACCTGGGTTCAATTCCCGGTGCCTGCCCATGTAAAAATAATAATAATAATAATAAAGTTCCTTTGTTTGGGTGCACGGGTAGTTCAGTGGTTAGAATGCCTGCCTTTCACGTGGGAGACTCAGGTTCGATTCCCAGACCGTGCACCAAAAAAAAAAAAAAGTCATAAAATGTAATGCAGGAAAATATAGCAGGGAGAACTACCCCTTGGGACAGAGTCCAATTCCATTTAGGCTTCCTTGGATACAGGTGGTTGGATTTACTCAACCAGGTGACCTATCATGTGCCAGGCACTGCTCTTGAGAGAAGACGAGGCACACAGGACTTTCCTGTCCTCATCTCTCAGCTTCAGAACTCCACTTGGTATTCCAAAGGGTTTTTCCTCCAGTTTCTCCTTCTCAATCCTATTACTTCTAACTTCAAAATGCCTCTTGAATCCAGTCTTGTCACATCAATGCAGCTGCCTACATGGTAGGGTAGTAGCCTAACTAGTTTCCTGAATCCACACTTCCCTTCCTCTCATGTTCCCCAACCAGGTCCATCACCCTTGCAGCCAGAGTGATCTTTTTATTACATAATATGAGCATGTCCCTGTCCCGCCTGAACCGTGGGATAGTGCCCTGCTGCTCTTAAGAGAATCCCCAGAGTCCTCAGTACATTATCCTATCTCTGAAGACTTCTCTGGACAACTTTTTAAGCTCAACCACTTGCTTGCTCTGCTCCAGCCATACGGATTTTTCTGTTCCTCCAAAGCTGTATTCTCTTTCCCCTCTGAGTATATTTACATGCTGCTGCTCCTTTATATACACCATCTAACAATCTATACACACACAATCTAGATATAAACTAACACACTGACCATGGTCCCTATATATATACTTTTTAGGTTTCAGCTTATTGTCACTTCCTCAGACTTTCCACATTCTCTTTCATAAACCCCCTCCTTTCGTGAAACTGGATCACAATAAATTTGTGGTTATCATTTATTTAACTCAACGTCCCTCACTAGATTACACCCTGGGAGGGTGCAGGCAGTATTTATCTCATTCAAGGCTGCCCAGGTTCTTAAGTCCCTAAATGCTGCCCTGAACATCCATGCAAAGAACTTTCCCTCAAAACGTTCAGGCCCTTTCCATCTTGGTGATAAGCTTTTTTTTTTTTTTTTTAAAAGGGTCTTTTTTTTTTTTTTTAATTTGCATATGGGCAAGAGGCACCAGGGATCGAACTCCAGACCTCCAGCATGGCAGGTCGGAGCTCTGCCTGCTGAGCCACGGCAGCCGCCCATGATAAGCTTTTAATGATCCCATTATTGGTCCAAATTTTATAGTAAAGGTATCTCCTCACCTTAATCTTCTTTTCTAGTGGGGATTGGGAACCGACTGCAATCCAAGGGTCTTAAGGCCCAGGCCAATCTGGAAGATCAAAAAGAGAAGTTACACCAGAATTTGGAGAGATTTCAGAAGCTTCTGCTCTATAAAAATTCTAGTAGGGAGAAGTCTTGCAATTAATTTTTCATATGTAGCAGGTATTTCTATGCCAATAGGCAGGGACTGATGTTTACATTCCTGTCTCTTCCTAAAGAGGGAAGGAATGCTTTTCAAAAAAAAAATAAACAAAAAATATATAAAAAAATAAAATATAAACAATATAAACAGCCACATTGTGTGGAGGATGAGACCATCAAAGCACCTTTATTTTAACCCTGGAGAGGGAAGACCAAGTTGCTATTTCAAATATTACATACTGTTTTTATATATTGTTGGTAGAACAAAGAACTAGGCTTTGATTTTCAAAGTTGGGGAGCCCATTTTAAGTTCAATTATGTATAAAGTTATTAGCAATAAATATAATCTATAAACTCATAAATTTCTGATAATAGCTGACCAACCATGATGGTTCATGATTCTTATCAAAGGTTTACATCTTACGTAGATGATAAAACAATTCGATGACAAGAAAGTAGTTTTTTTTTTTTAATGCTGAAAATATAGCAGAGAAATTTGTCACTAAAGATGGAGGCACAGAAGGTTTGGGGATCTCTTGAGACCTCTTGTTCTTAATCTGATGAGTTAGAAAATACGTTCTGTTTAGCAACCTGGGTTTTTCTCTGGCTTCTCTCATCAGCAAAAGAGATTTTTGTAACATAGAACTGAAGTACAAAGGTATGTTTAGAGACAAGTGATTTGTTTCTCATTTGTCTTAAGTTAAAGCTAATTCCTTTCTTAAAGAGACAAGACTCCTATTTCTGCTTTCATATTTTTTTCCTAAGATGTTCTTATATTGTTTCCATAGCAATATATTAGAGTTTACCTAGTACTGTTTTGAAACTAAATGGATTATTTTATTTAATCTTCTAAACAATTTTATGGGTAGTCATTCTCTACCCTGTTCCATGGTAGGGAAAACTGAGGCCAAGTGACATCTGGTGACTTATCAAAGGTCCTGGGGTTAGTTTCCCAGGCAGGATTTCTCTGTGCCTGTGTGATTTCTCAGAGCCCAGTGCTGCACTCGTTCCCAGATAAATGAACACTCTCGTCTTTACTCAAACTGGAAGGAAAATAATACCTACTGTTCTTCTGCACTCAGACCCAACCATTCTAGTCTGTCACCAAGAGGGGGTGAGGGGGGAGCCCACATTGCTCGGGGACCCTCTGACAGCCTCCCGCTGGAGCCTCTCCCAAAGGCACCTTCCCTCACTTCCACTCTGCCCGCTGCCTCTCGGGTTCTCTTTGGTGTCTTCTGTTTCAGCCGTTGCCCTCTCAATCGCCAGCTTCACAAACATCTTTGCTCCCCTCTTCTCTCAGTGTTGCTCTCCTGAGCTGCCCTCCAGTGCCCTAATCTTCCATTCTCTAGTCTGTAAAACAGTCTTCCAACCTTTAAAGTTTCTGGCCCTCTTTCAACCCTTCTCCTCTCCACTGCCGTTGAACCTTTAGCATACCTTGGGTTGATTTCTAGGGCAACCAGAGAAGTCAGACTTTTTGTGTGTCCTCACTGTCCTGGAGGGAAACTACTGTGAGGCGGTTTGTGAAGGTGCAGGGAGGAGTGGAATTTGACTTCGCAGAGCAGGGCCAAAGGCGCAGCCAGGAGCCAGAAGGCTGTGCTTCCCATCTCGGTGCAGTTAGAGAGTGGGTCTTTAAAGGCAATGAGCGCATCTCTTCCTTTCTGCTTTTTATGAATGCATGTTGTATATCTCCCATGGAAATGTGGCTGGTGGAAAGCCTTGGAGCGGATTCAGCTTGTAAACTCCCGGGTTAGTGGAGGCCAGATGAGTGTGCACATGGCTGCATCACCTCAGCCCCTGGTTTTTGTTTTTCTGGAGATGAGAGCTCCAAAATGGTTAATACATTTCTAGTTTCATATTATTGAATTATGCTCATAACTGGTCATTTGTTAAAGACAGGGAAGAGGAAATAAACCATTGTTGAAATACAAATTAGTGAAAATGATTCTTCAAATACACTTCAAGATAACTCTTCACCATACACATAAGCTGCATTTGTCTGAACAAAGCCATCATGTAACCCATTGAGATGTCCCTAGTTCTTTAAAAACAGATGTGAAAAGCAGAAAATACAGTGCTTAATTACAATTTGTCTTCTCATTTATTAGGAATAAAATCTATCCCTCCCAAAATGTGCTGTCTGCAGGGAAGTGCTTGAAACTATAGCCTAAAACTCATGTCATTAAAAAATCAAATTATGAAAGTAAATACATGTATTTTTATGCTTAAAAAGATCAAAGAATTTCATACATTGGGTCCTAGTAGTGGTTTCTGTCTATTTTCATGCCAAAGTTAAATTTCAGTCTACATTTTACTATTCATTTGATCCCTAAGCCAAATAGGATACGATCTTGAAATTGATAAAAAAAAAAAAAAAGGTCATGGCATTCATAATGCAAACTCATGTGATACTTATTCACCCCAAATCTTTCCCACTTGGAGCATGGTACTGCCCCTACAAGTCCCTAATTTTACTGACTACAAGCCAGGCACTGTGTGAAGTGCTAAAAAGCAATATCCTATTTATCCTCTTATAAAAACAGAACAAGAAAAGTTTCCCTTTGATAAAGGAAAATATGTAGTCCTGAGTGTGAGTCTCCTCTTTTTAAAAAATATTTTTATTGAGAAATCTTCACATGTATTTGATATATCATGTTCAATGAGTTGCTCACAATATCATCACATAGTTGTACATTCATCATCATGATCATTTTTTAGAACACTTGGATCACTCCTGAAAAAGAAGTAAAAAGAAAAAACTCAAATACCGTACATCTTACCCCACCCTCTCATTGTCCACTAGTATTTCAATCTATCCAATTCATTTTACCCTTTGTCCCCCCTATTATTTATTTATCCATATTTTTTTTACTCATCTGTCCATACTCTGGATAAAAGGAGCATTAGACACAAGGGTTTCATAATCATACAGTCACACTGTAAACGTTATATCTATATAATCATCTTCAAGAATCAAGGATACTGGAATACAGCTCAACAGTTTCAGGTACTTCCCTCCAGCTTCTCCAATACATCATAAACTAAAAAGGGATATCTATTTAATGCATAAAAATGATGTCCAAGATAACCTCTCTGCTCTGTTTGAAAATTCTCAGGCACTGAAACTTAATTTTTTATCATTTCTCTCTTCCCCCCTTTTGGTCAAGAAGGCTTTCTCAATCCTTTGATGCTAGGTCCTGGCTCATCCTGGGATTTCTCACCTGTGCTGCCATGAGAATTACACCCCTGGGAGTCATGTCCCATGGAGGAGGGTGGCCAGTGACTTCAACTGCCCAGTTGGCTTAGAGAGAGAGGCCACATCTGAGCAACAAGAGGTTCTCTGGGGGTGACTCTTAGGCCTAATTTTAAGTAGGCTTAGCCTTCTTTTGCAGGAATAAGTTTCATAGGGGCAAACCTCAAGACTGAGGGCTCAGCCTATTGATCTGGTTGCCCCCACTGCTTGTGAGAATATTAGAAATTCTCCAAATGGGGAAGTTGAGTATTTCCTCCTTTCTCCCCAGTCCCCCAAGGGGACTTTGGAAATACTTTTTTAATTCACTGCCCAAATTACTCTGGGATATATTGGGGCATCACACTAACCTGGACAAACAAAAAAATTTCATGCCCTATTCAACATTCTGTGTATCAATGGTGTTCAACTAAACTGACCATACAAGTTAAATTAGGAAATGTGAGCCTCCTCTTAAACAAGGGATCAATTAAAGTAAAACCTAAATAAAGCAAATACATGGACCTAAAGTTACTTTTAATCATTATGTTGTAAATTGCTTCTCTTTCCTGATAAGAGAAACCACAGGTATAAAGAATATAAGTCTGGGAGATAAACAACAAACCTTTCTGATAGCAAATCAGGTTGAAATACATGATGAGCAAGACCAAATTTGATTTCGCCCTAACTTATATAAGCAAAAGATGGCTTGTGTTGTGGTTTTATGCAGTAAATATAAAAAGGACAGGATATTTGGTGAGGCAAAATAAGCCAGAAACGAAAGAACAATTATTGTAGTTTTCTTTAGAAAATGCTTATAAGAAAACAGGGGCCTAGATTGTAAACTTATAGTAGACAAATTTACTCCAGCGTGGTAATGATTATTTCTGGATTTTGAGAGGCTATTTTAGATATCTATAATCTGGTATTTAGAGATAAGAAAGAAGCTGATAAGGTTGGGATTAAGGTAATTCAGAACACAGGGGAAAGAAGATGTCTATGTTTTAGAACCCCACCTACTCTGAGACCAAAGGAAGATAGGTTTAGTTTGTCTGGAACCTAAATTTTCTAGAGCACATAATCTAACTCAACCTGTCTAGACAGCTTATTTGAACTAATGAAATACAGGGAGCCCAGAATAAAAATGAGGGCCTTTAATCCTGTATAGTTTAATGTAATGCCTGGATACATCCTAGAACATATTAAGCAGATAATCAAAAAGTATTGGCAAAGTCCCTTGAGGGATGGGAGAAAAAAATATGGAACTATTAAACTTTATATCAGGGAATCTCCTGATACTGTGTCAAACATTAAGGACACCCAAATCAATAGGTCAAGGCCTTGATTTTGAGGCTTACTCTTGTGAAGCTTATGTAGGTAGTAGAGAAGCTTAGCCTACCTATAGGCATGTCTAAGAGTTACTTCTGGAGGCCCTCTTTTGTTGCTCAGATGTGGCCTCAGTCTCTCTAAGCCCAACTCTGTAAGTGAAAACATTGCCCTCCCCACTTCGTGGGACATGACAACCAGGGGTGAAAGTCTCCCTGCCGGCGTGGGAGATGATTCCCAGGGATAAGTCCGGCCCTGGCACTATGGGATCAACAATTCCATCCTGACCAAAAATGGGAAAAGAAGTATAACTAATAAAGTATCAGTGGCTGAGAGAGTTCAAATAGAGATGAGAGGCTACTCTGGAGGCCACTATTACATGTGCTTCAGTTAGACCTATCATAACTTGCCAAACCCCAACCAAAACCATTCTAACCAATCCTAAAGAACACCTAGGGCAATATATAAGATTCTACAAAGGTTCCATGCACTAGGGTAACTTTCCAGAAATCTACAACCTCCAGATGGGTCCCTGGACCAGGTAAGTCCTGAAACCTAGAGGGCTCAGCCTCTCCAGAACATCAGCTAGTTCCATCTCCCTACCCCATATTATTGACAACCCCTTCCAACATGAAAAAGTTAGAATGGCCATAGCCCAAATACCCCTAAAGAGTGGGACAGAAAGATCAAAGGTGATGGTGGAGTTATACAGAGAAGGTAGGGTTTAACAAACGATTGCTGAATCATTATATTGATACCTCTTTTATCCTCCAGTATTTTAGAGCAGCTTGAAGTAAAAACTTAAAATTGTGGAATTGTAACCCATACCAGACTCTGAAATCTGTTCTACAACTAATTGTTGTGCTGTGCTTTGAAATTTATTGCTTTTTTGTATATATGTTATTTTCCACAAAAAAGAAAAAAAGTCGATTGTAGTGATAAAAAATATTTATTCCTTCTAGCCTCCTATATTCTGGAACAGCTAGAAGGCAAAATCAGAGAGATAGTATGGTAGCCCATGATAAACTCTGCAATCTGTCCTGTAACTACTTGTTGAAGAGTGCTTTGAAAACTATTGCTTTTTTTTTCATTGCTTTGTATATACATTATATTATACAATTTAAAAAGTTAAAAAAAAAAAAGGACAGGAATCTTTCCTAGCAAGTATTTTTATCATGCACCTCAATTTTAACACTTCATCAAAAATCATGAAATATATTTAAACAGATGAGAGGTCCTAGCTGGGGAATGATGGTTCCTGAATTGAGGTGACTGTGAATTACTTCACATGTAACTGATTTTAAAAATGAGCTTCACAGTACAACTACAGCCTAATTGCTGGCATTGGGAATAGCATCTCACCTCTTAGCTCCATTTTGCAGGAGTCTGAAAACAAATTTAAATAAAAAGTAAACAGTGTCTGATAGTATGTAAATATAAGGCAGAGCTTTGTTTTTACCACACTCTAACCACCTGTCTTGTAACAAAGTGCCACAAACTGGGTAGCTTAAAACAACAGAAATGAGTTGTCAATTCTGGAGGCTAGAAGTCCAGGATCAAGGTGTCAGAAGGGTCGTACTGCCTTTGGAACCTATAGGAGAGAATCTTTCATAGCCTCTTCCTCATTTCTGGTGGTTTGTTGGCCATCGTTGGCATTCCTTACCTTGCAGCTGCAATACTTCAATCCCTCCCTCTGTCTTCACATAGCCTTCTCCCTGTGCCTGTCTCTGTGTCCAAATTTCCCTCTTAAACCAGACAGCATAACCAGTTTGGCCTCATCTTAACTAATCACATTGTTAAAGACCCTACTTTCAAATAAGGTCACATTCATGGGATCTGGAGGTTAGGATTTGAACACAGCTTTTTGGGGGACACAATTAAACTCACAATACCACCCTATGAGGTAATACTATCATTATTCACATTTTATGTACGAGGTAACTGGCTAAGAAAATTTCAAGGCCATACTGTTGCTAAGTGGGAGACTGGGAACTGACTGTGAATGTCTAAAGCCAAAGCTTATGATCTTAGGAACAGATCATCCCACCTAACCTGGGAACACCAAGGGAGGGGACACAGTCCATACCTTTTTGAAGCTTAGATTCCAATTAGGGAGGCAAGAAATGAGTGCATATATATATGTGATACAGTAGTACAGATGAAATGCCTATGTATGGAGGGAAAATGAAAAGCCGGGGTCAAAATGTGAGGTGGGATTTAATGAGGAGGACTTTTTGGAAGAGGAAGCGTTTCAGAACAGACCTGTCTGGGAGTACATTCTGACCAGAATGGCAGAAATATGCAGGAAACCTCCACAAGAGCAGCCAAGCGAGAGGTGCCTCGATCAGTGTGGCTGCTGACTGCAGGAGGTGGCACAGGCCACAAAGGACAGTAGAGGGGCACCGGGGGCTGGAATCAATGACCCAGAAGAACTTCGATGACTTCCTGAAACAACCGGAAATGCTGTTAACATGAAAGTGATTAAAAATAAGTGGTTTATGAGAAAAGATCATTGAAACTGTAGAGGTTAGAAGCAGAGAAAAGTAGGGAATTGGGGTGGTCCAACTGAGTGCCAAGCACCTGGTTCTAGACCAGTGCTGTCTAACAGAAATACGATGTGAGCCATAAGGTACTTGTAGCCACATTAAAAAAAAGATAAAAAGGAGGTGAAATTAATTTTAGTAATTTATTTTAACACAATATAGCCAAAATATTATCACTTCAACAGGTAACCAATATTAGCATTTTTATGCTGCTGAGTTTTCAATTTTAAATTAATTTAAATAAAATGACATTTAAAAAGTCAGTTTCTCAGTCACACCAGCCATATTTCAGGTGCCCACTAGCCACATAGGGGTAGTGGCTACCCACCTGGACAGTGCAGGTATAGAAGGTGGAGAGAGGGGTTCAATCTCTGGCCTCCTGGCAGTGAGTTATGGGTGGAAGAAAGCATCTACAGCAACTCCACCAGCAGCAACACCAGGAAACCCTGGAGCCTCCTCTCCAAACCTGCCTCTGTTCTCCCTTCCTAGAGTGCCCCCTTGTCTCCCCTCACCTTTTTGCATCCTACCTTTTTTTTTTATTCTGGCTTAGTTCAGGTGTCATCTACCCATAATGACCTTTTCAGGGGGAAAGGAAAATGTGCTTCACTTCATTCCCTTTAATTCAAGCAACATGAACTGGACCTGCCCTCACTATGTAAAGATTCCTTCACATCACCAGGGCCTACACTGAGCCTCAAATTGGTGCTCGGCAGACATGATCCCACATTTGGCAATCCCCAAAAAATGCTAGTGAGGGCTGAACATGGCATTGCCAAAATTTTATTCTGCAGTTAATTAAATGAAAAAGACAACTGTCTATTACCAACACTTCAGAAAGAAAAGAACATTTTAATATTGCCTCCCCCTCTAGAAAAAAAAATAGGAAGAAACTAAATGAAGCTTTGCCGTATCATTCTTACTTTTCTCGTTTGGGCATGTAAGATGCACACTTTGCCCCTGACTTTCAGCAAAAAGGCATCTGGGACCACTGTCTCACATCAATCTAAGCCTAGTATTTGTTGATCACATTTTCTCTTCAATTTATTTTAATTTTTTTTGTATGCCGTATGGCGGGGTCACATTTCATTATTTTTCCATGTGAGCATCCCGTTACTGCAGCACCATATGCTGAATGTTTGTTTTTCCTTTTGGGGGGGGAGGCGGGGAGTACATGGACCAGGAATCAAACCTGGGTTTCGTGCATGGCAGGCAAGAATTCTACCACTGAACTACCCTTGCACCCCCCCAATTTCTTTTATTTTTATCATCTCCCCTCCCACTCTCCCCCCTATATGTCCCTTACTAGTTTATGTGATCATAGGCAAATTATGTAGCCTCTCTGGCCTTAGTTTCCTATCTCACAAAGTTGCTGTAAGTATTAAATGAGTTAACACATGAACATTTCTATAATTATCCTGGCTGAGTTTGGCATAGGATAAGGCTGAGATTTCAAAGGCACAGAAGCAGGACAAAAAAGTAAGAAAAAATGAAAAAGCCTTCCAGCCTCCTACTTTCTGCCCAGCGCATGGCATTCTTGCACATTCAAAATGAAAGCCTGTCCAGGAAAGGACCAGGACTAGTGAAATCTGATATAAAGAACAATCCCCAAAATGCCTGTTATAAATATATGGGCTGTGAAGTGGCAAGGAGCCTTTGAGTCTAAGGAATGAGAGGGGCTGGAGAAATCTAGAGGATCTCCATGAACTTCCAGCAGGCTGAGAGCCATCCTTAGATTCTTTCTCTGCTTCACACAGTGACTCTTAGCGACACAGTCAAGTCACCTGGACACCAAGAAACCCCTTCAACTTTACTAGGCACATATCCAACACAGGAGAAACCTGTGGACAAGAATGTTGAAACTGTATGCAGGAAGTTTATCTCCATTTCTCTAAGTTTCACCATTTCACTTTTCTTTTCTAAATCTTGCAGAAATATAATAAGCTTTATTATGCCAAAGGAAAATACAAAGGCAGACTGGTTTAGGCGGTCTTAGTACTCAGTACTTACTCACTTCCTCTCTGTGCTCAGAAGGAAAAATGAAAAAATATAACCTTGTTGAAAATGCCCGTTTTTATACATTGCCCAGTCTCTATTTCCTAGGAAATCCTCTTTACATTAAAAAAAAAAATCTAGATTTCCAGCTTCTCTTTAATACAAGACATGTGACAGTGGGCTTTTATTGGCATATGGCAGCAATGCTCGGGCTGGTAGTTTACTTTTAAACGATATGTATGTGCACTTCAGCTCGCCAACCCTCATGATCCACAGAATGCCCGCCAAGTGTACTTTTATCTACGGGTATTTAAATCTGTGCCTGCTTCTTTGGAAGAGCTCTTGTTACCTACCTATGGTGGTCAAGGGCAGCCTGGGGGATAACTTTCAACCGAGACCTGCAGAAAATGACTCTGGATGAGTTTCAACCTCCGTGCCTCGGTTTTTTTCGCTGTCAAGTAAGGCTGATAACGCGCTGTTGTGGGAAGGAGTGGCGATGAAGTCGGCAAAGGGCTGGCCCGGGGTCACGACTGTCAACCACACTAATATTCCGGGACCCCTGTCTCGGGATGCGCAGCCTCCGCATGGCCCGGCACCAACAGCGACACCGATCCCCAAAGCCGCAGAGTAGTTCAGGCGCGAGGACCCGTCGCTTTTCACCCCTCCCCGCCGCAGGTCCCCGCGCTCCGCAGAGGTCGGCCCGGGGCGCCGAGAGGCGTGGCAGGCCCGTGCGGACCCCGGCGGCAGCCATGCCCTCGGTGGTGGAGTATAAAGGGCTCAAGGCCGGCTACCACTGCGGCTACTGCGACTCCAAGGAGGGCAAGGCGTCGTGCGGTGAGTGTCCCCTTCGACGAAGATGGCGCAGCCGCCTTGCGCACAATCCCCTGCCACACCCCGGCTCAGCCTCTCGCTGGGGAGTAATCAGGTTCGGCTCCCCGACTCCTGCTTCACTTTCCCACTCGTTTCTTCCCAGACTGTTCCTTTTACGCTCCGCTCTCCACCTCACCCTCACTCAAGATGGCGCCCGCTTACGGAGAAGGAACGGAAATAGTGGACGGCTGCCCTCGGTCAAGATGGCGCCCGCTTACGGAGAAGGAACGGAAATAGTGGACGGCTGCCCTCGGTCAAGATGGCGCGGACGGCGTCACCTCCGAGAGTCCCCGGCGAGGCCCGGCCTGCGGACGCCCGCTCAGCGCGAGCCTCGGGGGCGCCTGGGCGGCGCGGTGCATTGTGGGGTGGCTGCGGAGACTGCGGCGTTGGGCCGGGCGGTGGAGCTGTTGTGGTGCTGAGGCCATGGCTTCCTGGGCCTCTGTTTCGCCCAGCATCGTGGAGTATTTCGAGGGCGAGGACTTCTACCGCTGTGGTTATTGCAAGAACGAGTCTGGCAGCCGCTCCAATGGTGAGCGAGCCAGGCCGGCGGGCGGAGAGGGCACTGCGGCGCCCCGGCCGGGGCGGATCCGCTCCTCCGGTGCACGGCGACCGCGGCCCTCTGCGGCCAGGTTTGGGGGAGTGCGGATGGGGACACCCTCGGGAGGATGCTGGCTGTCAGAATTAAGGACCGACCTCAGCTGTGATTCAGCGGGACGCTTTTTAGGTGCTTGTTCTTCAGGAAAACCCACACGGGTGCTCGGACATGGGAGGCAGCAGTTGTCTCTCAGTAGCGAAAGGTCTGGAAACAAATGGCCGTCCTCATGAGACGGGTTAAAGAAATGATGGGCATGTTGGTGCTAGGGAGTACTATAGCGCCGTTAGTATAATGTGCCGTTCTGTGGAGTTACTGTTAAGGTGAATCAGTAATGCTGATGTGGGAGGATCCCTCATAGTAAGTGTAAAACACGGAGAGCAGGACCGGGAGTGCGGTGCAGTTTGTTTAGAGCAAAGTGTGAGTGTGCACATACGCGTGTGCACCGTAAACACGGTTATACATGGATGCAATATCTCTGGAAGAATATACAGGGTACTGGTGACCCCGGTCGCTGCTGGCGAGGGGGTTCTGTTTGTACTGATGTGTCTGGGTGCTTATATCCCTTATCATTCCTCCCACCCATCTCGCCGGTGATGACGACAACAGCTCCAGCCCTCAGATTTTATCCCCCCCGTCATGACTCAGGTTTCTTTTGAAAGATTCGTTGTTTGCCAGCAAAATGCTGTCAGTTTCCTGCCGTGTCATGCGTTGGCAAGTGTTGAATGTGGACTGTTATTTTTATGGAATAATCATGGAAAATAGGATATCCGTGAACATAACTTAGAAAGTTTCCATTTAAAAAAGAAAATGTTACGTCCTCTACAGTAGGGAAGTGATTTGGTTGACTGTGGTGTGTGCGTTTACTCATTCATTAAAAATAGTTGTTGGATGCTTCTTGTGGGCGAGAGGGAGTAGAATGTAATGCGGCCATTAGGCGATGATAATGGAGACCAGCTAAGTGGAAAAACACTGAGTGCAAGGTTACGCGGAGAAAGTGAACAGAGTACAAAATGGCATATGCAACATGATGTAAGCTGTGACAGAGAGAAAAAAGCCCAGAAGATGCACATCAGATGTTGACAATATTTGCCTTAAGGTGTAACAGTTTCTTCCCTCCTCTTTTTCAGAATTCTAATATTGTGATGATGATATTTATGTAATAAATAAGTCATTCAGCATGTCTAAAATTAATATTTTAATAGGTCCTAAGTTATTTGGATCTTTAGAAAGAGATCATTTTAGTAAGAGAAGCTTTGTTCCTATAGATGGTCTGTGTTTCAAGCCCTCTGTTTTTCCCTCTAATGAGATAACTGCATTTCTATCATTGTTTTGATTTTATTTCTAAAAATAATCTTTATTACCCTGTTGGGTAGGTTGGTTTTATTAATGTTGTTTTACAGGTGAAGAAATTGAAACTCTGAGAATGATGTGGAGTTAATGAGTGCCCCCCAGGCTTCAGTCCGTTACTGATGGACTCTCTTGCTCATGCCCGTTTCACTACATCCTGCTCCATCAAGCCTAGCTCTGTCTTTACAAGCTCTGATAAGATTTACTGGAAAATCGTGTTCTCCCATCTCTCTGAACATTAGTTTCAACATGCCTTTTAATGTTTTCTTTTAGTCTTTTTTTTGGTGTTAAATAATTTTCCGACATATTTATAGCATCGCAGTCCCTATGATCATTTTCCTGTTTGTGGGCATTTGGGTTACTTTCAGTTTTTACATGAATATTTTATTCTTGTAATAGTTATTCTTTTAAAAACAATATTCTGTATACTTTTGTTCTTTTTGTTAAGGTTGAAGACGGTGCTATAAATTTAGATAAAAATTAGAATTAATATGCACAAAAACATTTGCTCTCTAGTTCTTCTGAAGAGACCAGTATATTAGATCATTGGGGATATTACTAAGCTGTAAAGGTGTGAGGCAGTCTGATTGTAGAGAGAATCTAAATTTGTGACGTTCTAGAGACTATTGACTAATCTTGACGAAATGCAATCACATTGATTTCTTTATTAAAATAAATATATTCTTTTTCATTTGTTTTATGTTTTATGTGAAACTATCACCTGTGAAGTCTGCACAAACTAATCTCTCCAATGTGAGTGTTCTAGGTTTTTTTGCCTAAATATTCACATGTAATAAAACAACGTTTCAGATTTAAAAAATAAAATGGTTCAACCTTCAGTAATTTAAAAACCACTTATTTTTTCAGGCATGTGGGCACATTCCCTGACAGTACAGGATTATCAGGAACTTATAGACCGAGGATGGCGAAGGTAAAGCTCCTTAAATCAAAGATAATTCTGCTGTTTTTCAGATCTTCTTATAATTGCAAAATATTATTTGCCTTAAAAATGTTTTCTTGTCAGCAGAAAGAGATTTAAGAAATTTTTTATTATATTCTTTTGTGTAGTGATTTTCTTCTCAGTCTTTTGAAATATGTTTCTAGGGAAAATTCAACTATACACCAAAATAGGGACTCTCTTGGACCTGTCACCCAGTTTCAACAGTCATCAGCATTTTGCCAATCTTATTTCATTGATTCTCCTTGTTCCCCACCTTCCCATCCCAGAGTACTTTAAAGCAAATTTAAAAAAAATGTCATTACAATTACGTATAAGTATATATCTCCAAGAGAAAAGGGCCTTTTTTTTTTTCTTTTAACATATTTACATTACTTTTATCATACTTACCAAAATTAATAATACTTCCCTGGTGTTACCTGTTACTCTTTCTTTGAGTAGAATTTCCTAAATTGTCTCAAAATATCTTTTATTTTATACTTGGTTTCTTTGAATTAGGATTCCATTAAGATGTACACATTGCCCTCGATAGCTAAGATTTTGTTGGTCATTATTTTTATGTAGAAGATTTTTAAGTAACTATTAGGTGAAGTTCCTTATGTAAATATAAGCAATGTTTAAGGCTCTATGCCAAAACTCTCCAAAAGACATGGGATTGAGTGTAGCAAATGAAACTTCACAACTTTATTTAAATTTAATAATGAGGCCCATAATGTAAATATTGGTAGAGGTTGAAGAACTTTGCATGCCATGATAAGGAACTGTTTTTTTACCTTTCTTTTTAAAGCATTGGGGAGCCACTGAAGGAAATTTTGTGTTTTAGAAAAGATTTGTGAGATAAACGAGGGGTGATTCTGGAAGTAGGAAGACAAATCCTAGAGATTATTGCAGTATCTAGATGGGAGATGGTGTGGACTGGTGTCCTCATCAGTGTCCATGGCGATAGAGAGGAGGGGACAAATTTAAGATACATTTTAGAGTAGAGGCTTACTGTCAGGATACGGAGGTCAATTAGAGGAAGGAGTCTAATATGACTTCCAGGTTTCTGGCTTGTGCAGTTGAATTGGTTCTGATGGTTTTGCCATTAACTGAGACCTGGAAAGAATGAAAAAGATCTGGTTAGTTTTGGGGTACTTTGTGCTTGGGCCTGTGAAATACCCAAATGTCACAGGCTCTCAGAATGACAAACATCAGTCCTATAGCATCCTGGGTAGTTTTCTCTCATTGCATTTATGATATTGAGGATTGGTAACATGTCAAGGCTTTGAAGGAATTGAGGCTGCTGATGAGAGGGTAATTGAGATGATTAATCTTGGCATACAACCTAAAAGTTTAGGAAAGTAAAGATTGTGTTTGAGTCTTTGGTATGCTCACTTTGCAAGATCGTTTAGTTTATGAAGAGTAATTAAACCTAAATGCATTTTTATACTATTGACTAGATTTTTACTCTTAATTAATTTAGTGCTCCTGTACTAAGCTAATTTGGCACGTGAAAATTTGTAAGAAATTAACAGAACTATTTTGTAATTTTAGAAGCGGGAAATATGTGTACAAACCTGTCATGAATCAAACATGTTGTCCTCAGTATACAATAAGGTAAGAATTTGGTGTTTTAATTAACAGAAAGAGGATCTGTAATACGAAGATTGGGTATAATTTTTTAGTAGAGTCTTGATTTTTCACTTGTTAACTTCTACCCTGAGAAGACATTCTTTATAAGGGAAGTTGTGTGTTATGTTTTTTTATTTATATTGATACCATAATCATGTGCTGATCAATAACTTTTAACAGTGCTTGTTTTGTTTTGTATGGGCAGGCTCTGGGAATCGAACCCGGGTCCCTGGCATGGCAGGCGAGAATTCTGCCACTGAGCCATCATTGCACTGCCCTGATCAATAACTTTTAACAATACTTTTAATTGGTTTAGGTAGCAATATGATGTGAAAAAAATACCCTCTTTGTCAACAGTTTCATCAGTGGATATCATGAAGTATTGGGAAATAATGTAAATATTCATATTACTTTTAGATATTAAATGTTTACAGGTTAGAGTTTCCCATCTGGTGTATTGCTTGACACAGTATTTACATTCAAGCAAGTAGTACAGGAGCCTGCAAATTACTCGGTAGGAGGAGGGCTTGAAAATCTGCCATATGCATTCAGAGTTCAGTTTGTTACTTTGAAAACTTAATCTCAAGGAAAATAGACTTTTTAATTTTTCTTAATTTTTCGTTATCTTTGGGTTTCCCATGTGCCCTCCCCTCACCCCACACTAGGGTAAGAGGATTTATCTTTTTTTTCTGATTAAAAAGGTCCTTGTTTATCATCACCCCGTTTTCTTCCTTGTCTTCTGGTAGAAAATATGGAAGGTACATTAATATCATTTTGAGGTACTTGTTTCCTATTTCAATGTATGTGACACATACACTCTAGACAAAAAAAAAAAAAAATCAAAATTGTATCCATCACTTTTTCTTTGGTCTTCACAGCTGTCTTCCCTTAGTTGTTTTTAACTTGTTTTTTGGTTGTGGACTGTTTTAAGAATTTGATGAAAGCTGAAAAAGAAAGTACATAAATGCAAGTATATAACATTTTGCATGTTAATTTTAGAATGATCACAGACTCCCAAAGGTCCACTAATCCCTGATTAAGAATTTTTTCTCTCATTTAACTAAACATAGGATTGGCAAACAATAAAGAGAAAAGATGAATGTCTGGTTCATTGATAGAGTTTCATTTATTACACAGTTACATAAAGTAACAGAGTAGCTTATGCTGTCCTTTTTCAGCTTTAGTGGTTTTGAAGAGGTGACATCTTCAAAAGCAGAAGTGTTTTCATTCAGATAGCAATTTATTACTGAATTATTCATGGGATTCTGTTTAGATAAGTTGAAAGTTGTGTATTAGTTTGCTAAATATGTGGGAATGAAATATACAAGAAATAGAAAGGCTTAGAAAAAGGAAATTTATTAACGTAAAAGTTTACAGTTCTCAGGCTATGAAAATATCCAAATTAAGACACCAACAGGATGATGCCTTCACTCCAGAGAGGCTGATGCCATTAGAAACACTTCTGTCAGCTGGAAGGCACGTGGTTGAAATCTGTCGGTCCTTGTGTCTGGTTTCGTTGCTTCTAGCTTTTGTGGCCAGTGGTTTACTCTCTAAGCCCTTGTGGTCATTCACTTAGTTCCTCCGGGACACTACTCTGAGTTCTGGTTTGCTTAGCATCTCATAGGAAGGTACATGGTGACGTCTGCTGGGCTCTACCTGTGTCTAGGCATCAGCTCTCTCTGTTGACACTCCAGGCGCCTCCAAACATCCATGTCTGTGTCACCTCTGAAGCAGCTGTTCTGCACATGTCCCCATTTGCATTTCCAAATGTCTGTGACTGCATCTGAGGTTTCTTCAAAATGTTTCCCTTTTTAAAATACTCTAGTAAATTAATCAAGACCTCCCCCACCCTGAATGGGTGGAGTCACATCTCTAATCAAAAGATCACATCCACACTTGGGTGTGTCACATCTCCATGGAAGAAATCTAATCAGAGTTTAAACCCTAAACAGTAGGTCTAGCCTCACAAGATTGGATCAAGATTAGAACATGGCTTTTCTGGGGTGCATAATATTTTCAAACTGGCACAAGTTGGCTCTCCTGAACTCTGAGAATCTCTGTGATCACAGATGGCTGATTTCAGTGAGTTAAAAGAAAAACATCTAAAATTTGTTGGGTGCACTGTTCGAGGTTTGTTGCTTTTATGAAAAGGAGTTTAATTATTGTAAAACAGTAATTATAAAATGTAGTTTTTGCATTCAACCTGGAATCAAACATTTCCTGATTTGTTACTCTTTACATGACTTCAGTATATATATTGATTTTATGGAGTCATTTTCTATATTTGTGCCTTTGGTTATTTTACTTTGTTAACTACAGTAGTTAAAATGAGGCCTTACATAGAGGAAAATTTAGTCATTAATTAATAAAGGACAGAGGGATATAACCTACAACTTGCCTTTTCATTAGGCAGAAGTTGGAATTGCCCAGTATGTGAGTATAAATGGGGATGAACATCCCTGGCTATGAACATGGTTTGTTTTTTTTTTTTTTTAGGTTTTTATCAAAATTATACATGCACATAATTTAAAGAGTCAAATAGTTTTATAAAGTTTATTTTGAAAAATAGTACCCTCCCGAACCTCTTGTCTTGTTCCTGTTTATCATTGGCAGTTGGCTTTAAATCTTTTAACTGATTAATTTGGTTTTAATTAATTGGTCTCCTTATCTTTAAATAATGTACTTAATATAATTATAATATTTCTTGAAAAAAATTTTTTCTTTGGGTTTCCTCCATTACTTCTGGGCTTCTGTCTATGAAAGATAAAAATTTAGCTCTCCTTCATACCTGTTCCCCTGCTACATTTAAGCTCCTTGTTGTCCTCACCCCCAACTTCCCAGTTTAGAAGTATTATAATTTTGGATGCAGTAACATTCAATATGTACATCATTATGACCATGTAAACATACTTCACAACTGAGCCATGTATTATACCATGATAACTTTTCTTTCCTGGACAAGTTTTTGCTTTCCCTGTAGTTAATAATCATCTTTTTCTTAATTTGCGTAGTCTTCTATGTACCAGTCACCCTTTATTCTCAAACCCTCCCCTTGTTGTAAATTTCCTCTCAGTATGTTTAGTTGCCTCAGGTACTCGCTCACTTTTATTTTCTTGACAAAAGTCTTGGAACTTTCTGACCTCCTCTGATCTGCGCAGGTTGCTCTCTACAATTTATCTGACACTGTCATCCTGCTATAGCATTTTCACTGCTATCTTAGGGATTCTCTTTGTCTCTCAAGTTGGATCCTCTCTTTCCTTTATCCTATGCCTTTTTCTTGAGTTGTTCCCTTGTTTTATTGAAGCACATATAGTAGCTTCCTGATAAAAAGTGAAAGAAGGTAAATTTTCTGAGACTTTGTTTATCTGAAAATGTTTAAATTCACTGCTTTAAACTAAATTTATAGTTTGACTTAGTATAGGAGTGTAAGTTGAAAATAATTTGCTTTATTGCTGTTGAGAAGTCCAGGGGCTTCTGATTCTTGTTCCTTTATTTGAAACCTGTTCTTTCTCTTTGGAAGCTTTTAGAATCTACCACTTGCCCTTGAAATTCTGATCTTTCATGATGTATTTTGCTGTGGGTCTGTTTTCACCTATCATATATGAACTCAAGGGGCTCTCCTTATTTGGGAACTTCTCCCATCATATCCTTTGATTCTATTTTGTTGGATTATTTTATAGATCTTCTCTCCTTCATTTTCTTTGTTCTCTTCTATAATTAATCAGATATTGGGCTGGTCCTCTTAACTTTTTCTCTTCATTTTTCTATCTTTTAATTGCTTAATCTTCTGGGAAATGTTCTCAGTTTTATTTTCCAAGTCTTTTATTTAATTTTTTCTTCTATCACTTTTCACTTTTTAAGAGTTCTTTTTTGTTTTTTGTTTGGTAATAGCTCATTATTTTATGACTGAAATAGCTTAAGAGAAATAGGAGATTTCCTGCGGATGCTATATATTTTTTAAGTTCTCTTCTTCCTGTCTAGTCTACATCCTCTAATTAGCTTTCTCCAGTTTATTTGGCATCTGTGTTTGCAGTATACCAGAAACAGAATGGCTTTTAAAACGGGGAATTTAATAAGTTGCTAGTTTACAGTTCTGAGGCCGAGAAAATGTCTCAATTAAAGCAAGTCTATAGAAATGTCCAATCTAAGGCATCCAAGGAAAGATACCTTGGTTCAAGAAGGCCGATGAAGTTCAGAGTCTCTCTCTCAAGTGAGAAGGCACATGGCAAACACGGTCAGGGTTTCTGTCTCAGCTGAAAGGGCACATGGTGAACATGGTATCATCTGCTAGCTTTCTCTCCTGGCTTCCTGTTTCATGAAGCTCCCGGGGAGGCGTTTTTCCTTCTTCATCTCCAAAGGTCCTTGGCTGGTGGACTCTGCTTCGTGGCACTACAGCATTCTCTGCTCTCTCCGAATCCCTCTCATTCTCCAAAATGTTTCCTCTTTTATAGGACTCCAGAACTAATCAAGACCCACCCAAACGGGTGGAGACATGCCTCCTCCTAATCCAGCTTAACAACCACTCTTGATTAAATCACATCTCCAGGGAGATGATCTGATTACAGTTTCAAGCATGCAGTACTGAATAGGGATTAGAAGAAGCAGCTGCCTTTATAAATGGGATTAGAATTAAAACATGGCTGTGCTAGGGTACATCATCATTTCAAACCAGCACAACCTCTTAAGTATCTCTTGATTCTGACTTTCCAGTGGAACCTTGGAAATTCCGTGTAACTAACTGGGTGGGTTTGCTTACTATGGGCCTTGGGTAGGGTGATCTGACTGGGTTATTCTCTGGGGGAATGTCTGATATCAATATCTTTCGGTCTAATCTATTCCAGAGAGGAAAGTATGTTCCTCTTTGTTGTGTTCTGGGAGCTGGGTTGGGGTCTCAGCATTCAGCATGCAGATGTTCATTTAAGCTTTTTGTTTCTAGTATAGTACTATTGCCTTCAGCTATGCTTTGTTCTGTTTAAGAAGCCCTATATCTAATTTTTTTCCTAAAAGTTTGCGGTTTTCTGCTGGGTTATAAAGGGACAGTCATTTGGCTGTACAGAATGGAGGAGAGGATCTGACAACTAACTGCTTCACAAAAGGATTTTCAAGGTATCATCCTATTTTTAGACCCATGCTTACTCATATTTCCAGAGGTACCAGGTATCAATTCTAACACTTTTATTAGGAGTAATACAGAAAAAATTAGGTAACTTTTTGGCTTTTCCCACTTTTGGCTTAGTTTTCAGCTTTTTTTGGTCTGCTAGATCAGTTACCACTTGTGCATCTGCTTCCAAAATTTCTCCTATTGTCTTTGTTCTAGTGGGTTTATGTTTGTCCTTTTTTGTTTGTTTGTTTAATCCTTTAACATTAGTTTTAGTGAGGTATGGGGAGGTATTGCAGACTATCTAACTAACCAGAAATACTAGGCATGAGAATTATCTTATTGTGCGAGAAACTAGCAGGAACTGATTGTATTTCTTCAAAGTTTGAGTTCACTTTTTACATATTTACTTTGTTTTTGTAGGTGCCGACCTTTACAGTTTCAGCCATCAAAATCTCACAAGAAAGTTTTGAAAAAAATGTTGAAATTTCTGGCTAAAGGGGAGATTTCCAAAGGAAATTGTGAGGGTAAGATGAGATATAGCTCTAAAACTATTTACGTTAAGTTGATGGATCTTTCCAAGGTTCTTACTTTCTATTACTTCTTAAGTTTGGGGCTAGGAAAGGGGATCATTATTACAATTGTGTAGTACTTGCCAACAGTGATGGCATCCACCACCAGTAGTGCTGCCACTGCTGTTGCCACTGGCCCCTAAATCTAGGATCTGGGGAATGCACCAGGCAGCATCTAGGAAGATGATTGAAAACCAATTTAAAGGTACTGTCGTTTCCTAGAGTTTATTGAAATATTATTTTTCAAATCCTTTGACAGTTGTTATTTTATCCTAATAATATCTTTTTGAAGGAAATCGAGAGTGGTATGATCTTTGGAGAATCAGCTGCTGAGATGTATTTTTTTTAAGAATATACAGTCACTTTTAGAGTTGAGTAAAGTTCATGTTTTCTGTGTTGGAGTAAGGCCTTGCTTCAGTAAATTATATTGCCTTAAATTCTATTTCTTATTTGTTTGATATGTTTTTTAATTATGATTGCATTTCCTTAGAAGTAATTATATTTAATTACTTTGGTTACAGATAC
>PVIY010029653.1:0-31809 GCA_004026745.1 Myrmecophaga tridactyla | reverse complement strand
ACCTGCTTTACATCTGGGAGCCTTCTCAAGAATGCATTTTAAAAATGAAGTTGCTCAGCAATAATGATCTTTTGTGCAAAAAAAAATATATATATATATATTGGGAAAATCAGTATCCATAGGAACATTTGAATATTTTGTTTTATATTTGAAGTATCACGTACAATTACCATAGTAATTGACATTTATTAAATTCTCACTTGCTATGCTCTTATTTATCTCTAATTTCCCCACAAGGACCCCAAAAGGTCTAATTTGACCAAGATTAGATAGGCAGTATTTGAATCTGGATTAAGCTCCCACCAAAATTGGTACTATTTATATTATAATGTCTTTTATGTGAAACGTTCTGGATTGCATATATATCTTAAGTAGAGTTTGCAATTTGCGTACATGGTGACTCCTGTTCTCTTTTCATAACCTGTGTACCTATCATCCAAAGGTCCCTCTAGGTAAGCCCATCCTCACCAGAAGAGATGCCCATGGATCCCCTTTTGAGAATAACTGTCTGATGCATATAATCCACTTATTCTATATTAAAATACTGATAAAGAACTGCAAACTCCCAGCAAAGACTTACACTTGTAAACAGCATTTACATCATCCCCTTTCACATGAGCAGAAGAGGCAGATGGTTTGTGTCACATATTTGGGTTATCAGCAGGGCATAATTTTCCACAGATGAATGTAAATAGCACTTTTTAAAGCATGATTTTTATGGTATGTTTTACTCTGTGTAGTTGTTTAACATTAAAATTCAGAAGACACCCTCAACTTGGTGCACATGGCATATTGACCTAGACCAGATGTCCTGCACTCGTAACCTATCTGAGGATTTTGATCTTAGCCTGAGGTTCTGTTTTTCCTAATCTCGCACATGGGGTTATTTCACAATAACAGATATTTTGTTTTATTCATTCCTCCAGGAATGGGAAATTTTCATTTCTTTTTCATATTTTAGGTTTATTATTCTCTCTCTAATTCTTTTCGCCTCTTTCCCTCAAAAACTACACCAAAGTGCATCTTAACACAGAATTTCATGAAAAGAAATTTTTTTTAAAGAAAATGGATTTGTGTGGTATGCTTTTGACTAATCTAATCTTGGTTCCATTTTATCGTGGGGGAAGTGGGTTCAGAGGAAAAAGAAGTTTCATAAGTTATAAGGCAAGTTCTCATCAGAGACCTTCTGGCCAGTTGCTCTTGGGACCATGCTGACTTTTTCTTGTGAAATGTAACCCATATAAAAATACACTCTAATCTTATCATTTATAGCTACTCTCTTCTATCCTTGCAATTGTCATTTCCCTTAGCAGCTGCTTAGCACTTCTGGAATTGTTCTGCAGTATATTAATTTGTTTGCCAATTACTTCTAAAAACATTTCGCATCTTTTTGAGATTTTTTGTCAGATTGTAGGCTGAGAATCTTTTCTGCCTCAAATTCCTTTTCTTGTCCCCTAAGATGCTGGGTTGCTTTCTATTCACACTGGAAACACAGCTGATAGTAGCACCCAGAAAGGGGAGCTCATCTTCTTCAGAAAGAAGAGAAGTTTGCTTATTGTCATTATTTAGATGAGGCTGCCATTACCATAGCAATGCACAGCATTAAAGTTCATGGTCCTGGAACTAGGCAGCCTGTGTTCAATCCCAGCTCTGTTCTTACTAATTGTGTGCGATTGGGCAAATTATTATTTAACCTCTCTGTCCCTCAGTTTTCCACCCCATAAAATGGAGAAGATATAAGACCTATGTCACAGGACTGGTGATGAATAAGTGAATTAATATTAGAATGAAAACTTTGCCTATAATATAGTGAACATTATCAAATAAGTGATTTGTTTCCTGGGTTACTGCTACACTTTGTCTGTCTGCCCCTAATCTTGTTCCCCACTAACTCACTTGCCATTTCAGCTTGAGTGACCCTTCTAAAATACAAATAGAATAGGTTACTTCTCTGCTCAAGAAACTAACGAGTGGAATTTCTACTTCCAACCGTGATGGTGTAACTGGCACCAAACTAGACCTCTTACCATAAATATCTCTAAAACTTACAAAATAAATGACACAACTGTTTTTCAGGCAATGGACAGTAGTTAAGCCTGTGATCCTTGAGAGGAGGGATGCTCATTAAGTAAGCCCCACATTGCCCAGTTCTTTGCTTGGGAACAATTTCCTGACTACAGTATAGAGCACTAGAGTCCAAACAGAGTGCGATGGTCCCACTGAGCATGTGAGAGAGATGGCAGAGATCAGAGTTCTAGGCAGCTGAAAAAGCTAGAATCTGATAGGTAGGACATTAGAGAGGAGGAAACTATCCCAGAAGTCTGTCTCACAGATTCCCTCAAGTTCATGGCATAACACCAAAGGCTAGCAACTGCTGTGGGGTTGTTGAGAATTGACGCAAGTTACGGGAGGTTAGGCAGTGGAGAGATTTATTCAAAGCCTTTTAATATCCCGGCATCCAGTTGAGATACCAGAAAAGCCATGTGTTAGGAGTAAGGACTGTGCACCAGAATAAGACCTCCTATAGAATTGCCACAAAAATTCCTAAAACCAAGCTCTAATAAGGCCCATAGGGAAACAGAGTTTGGAGGTTGACTCTGGCCAAGTTCTGGGGCTTGCAAAATACCTTGGGCTTTCTACATATCTGCATTGATAAGGCATAAAATCAAGCCTACACAAATTCTAGGTGATCAGTCAGTAATTGAACTGCTGGCTAAATTGGAAGGAAGCAAGGGAGATAGCAGAATCCTAATTCTCTATAATGTATTATCCAGAATATCTAGTATTTGATCGATCAAGAAACAGAAACATAATACATAATCAAAGAAAAAAAGTCAATACAAATGGAACCAGAGATGGTTCTGATAGACCAATACCTGATAAATTGATTTTCTACAGAATAATTCAATGGGAAAAGGATAGTGTTTTCAATACATGGTGCTGGAATAATTGGATTCTAATCTCCGTATACGAAACAATGAACTTTAACCCTTAATTCACACCATATACAAAAATTAACTCAAAATAAATTATAGGCTTAAATGTAAAGTTAAAGATATAAAACTTCTAGAAACAAACACAGGAAAAATGAAAAAGCAGAAAACTAAAAGAAAATATCGATGAATTGGGCTTCTTCAAAAATTAAAACCATTATTCTTCAAAACAGACCTCGATGAATGAAAGGGCAAGCTATATAATGAAAGAAAATATTCACTGTACATATAGCTGACAAAGTACTAAAATACATAATATATAAAGAACTCTTACAATTCACTATTAAGACAATCCAATTTTTAAGAATAGCAAAAGATGTAAATAAAACTCTATAAAAGACAGTGTAAACGTGGCCAATAATCATATAAAATAATATCAATATCATAGGTCATCGGGGAAATACAAATTAAAATCATAATCAGACACTATTTCACACATACTAAAAAGGCTAAAATTAAAAAGACTGGTGATATACAGTGTTGGCAAGGACGTGAAGCAACAAGAACTCTCATGCATTTATGGTGAAGCACAATCAATTTTGAAAACCACTTGCCAGTTTCTTATATTTATCATAAGACCCAGAAATCCCTCTCTTTAAGTATTTACTCAGGAGAAATGAAAACTTATGCCCAAAACAGGCTTATGCATGATGTCCATAGAAGCTTTATTTAATTTATTGTAGTCGAAAACTGTAAACAACTCAAATATCCATCAACTGGTGATTACATTAACAAATTATGATGTATGATAGGTAAATATTACTTATTAATAAAAAGGAATAAACTGCTGATACAAAATGGAATAATTTCACAGATACTATGCTGAGTTAGAGAACAGAGAGTTCACACTGAGCAAATGTATACACACGACATTCTGGAGCAATTTACAATGCTAGAAAGCAAGCAGTTTTTACCTCAGTCAATGGGGAATGGGAGGGAAGATGATTGAAAAGGGGCACTAATAAACTTTCTGAGGAGATGGAAATGTTCGATCTATTGATTAGAGTGGAGGTTACATAGTCATATAATTTTGATATAATTTGATATACTAATCAAAATTAATTTGACCTTAAATGTTGAATTTTGTGGAATGTAGATTATGTCTCAATTTGGTTCATGAAAAAAATATTTAGACCTTTCATATCCAGACTTCTGACCTCCTGTACAAACAGCTAATCTCTCAGCTGTTTCATCTTAATCTTTAATTTTTCTGAATTTTGGGGCTTTTTTTTCCTGTTCTAACCTGTAAGATTTTGCATATACTATCCATACTACCTAATAGTCCTTCTATTTCTTTTATACCCTGAGTAAACTGATTCCTTACAACCCCAGATTGGTTAAGTACTCTTACTATCAGTTTCTACAATACCCTAGGCTAACATTCAGTAGAGGATATATCATATTTTGTTATTTTTACTTGTTTGTTTGTCATTCCTGTTATTGTAAACTCCTTGAGCACAGAACTATGCCTGCTTTATTCCTTGCTGTACTTATCACAGCCTTGGCTTATAGCTGGCACTTAAATATTTGTTGAATGAGTGAATGAATGAACTAGAAAATGAACAAATGAACTCACATATGCCTCCTGAGATCTTCAGGTAGATTCTAAGTGATTTCAAGGGTTCTGTTTTCTAAGTGAAATTACTTGAGGGCTTCCCCTCTAACTAATACTATTTGGAGTATAGTACCACACCTTTTAATATAGGTATTTTTTCCTAAATTGTATTTCTCAGAAGCCACCATTTTTGTAGAAGCAGTGAGTCACAGAAATGCAATTCTTGGCTGTGCCTTTCTCCACCACCCCTTCTCCCCAGTTAGCCAGACCAAACATTCCATATTAACCATGTTTTTGATAGTGTAAGGGATTTCTGTCTGATTTAAATTGTTCATCAAGATATTTTTTCATCTTCTTTCACATTGAAAAATGTAGCAATTTTTCCCTGTCTTATAATGTTCCTCACCTTTTGCAAATGCTATTGAAAAATAGGTGCCTATATGCAAAATATACACAGACTGTTAAAGATGAACCCCAAAGGATAGCTTCTTATTTAACCTGCCACTGTTTCTTTTGTCTTTTATTTATTTATTTTTAGCATGGAGTCTCAAAGCTTTTAGGAAAAACTATTCATTTTATCCAAAGACAAAGTATCAAAAGAAAATTAATAGCGTCCCTTTCTCAAACTGCTCAGAGTCTGGTAGAAACTTAGAAGTAAAGCATCTATTGCATGCTCTGTGATATGGCAGAGTCATGTCCAGAGCAGTAAATGGAGGTTGAAGACTGCACCTCTAGGTACATGTTAAACACCCCTGCAGATGCTAAGAGTCCCATTTTACAATTAAAGATAATGAATCACAGAACAGTAATTTTTTTCAAGTTCATACAACCAGTAAATGGCCAAATCAAAATACAGGCCTATCAATCTTTCATGCCTGTGCCGTTTTACATGTGCCATATTGCTCTCCTAAGTGTAGGGAGAAAAGGAAATGGAGGATTCAAGAATAACCAGTAGTTTTCCAACGAGGTAGAAAGTGTGGCAGATAGTGGCATCCATATTCTGAAACCAGGAATGCAATAGAAGGGCAAATTTGGGGGAAAGCATGATGTTTGGAGATATTTGGTAATCAGTGTTCAATGATGTTGAGGCAGAGGTTCCTGTAGGCTATTATGTCTAACTACCACAAGCAGTCTGGAGTCTGGAGTCTGGAGCACAGCTACAGGCCTGGGCTAGAGACCAAGATGCAAACACTAAAAGTACCTCTGTAGTGGTTGAAATTTTGGATATGTACTGAATCACCTCAGGGGGAATGTAGATCGAGAAGAGACTGAAATTCCTATCTTTGATTCATTGGCTTCTAGATTGTACCTTATTTAAAAATCTCTTGAGTTTATCAGGGCCTAATTAAAATTGAACTCATTCATTTAACAAATTTTTATTGAGTTATTGAATATCAATTGTGTGTTCAGCAGTAGGCTATACTGCTGAAAGGAAGAGGATAAAAGTTTTCCTCTCTAGGTGTCTTTTGTCTCATTGCCAAGTCAAAGTATATTCATATACCAAGTACCAGAAGTCATAAGGCACAATCTAGGCTGTGAACAGGATCAGGATGTCTTATGCTTGTGCATATACTTCAAGGAAACCTTTGGGGTCTTATAAAAAATCATCCCAAAACATCCAAATGTGAACATCATTAAAGTAAGCTCTTCCCATTTTGCTACTTCTGTTTATATTCTCTTCTTTGGTAGGTTTTCATCACTTAACAAATAATTAAAATTCTCTTTCTTGAGCATCTAATACTTTTTTTCCTTTAGATTATTTAATATTTCTTAAAACTCTTCTAATTCTCAAGTTTTAACAATAAGCTTCATGTATTTTCTAAGTGTGAGCAAAAGAATTAACCCAGCAGACTTGAGTAACTCTAATCTTGCTCATTTTCAGAAGGGTCCATGTGTGTTATAGGCAATTAGTCAGCTCCTGGGAACTAAGTTCTTGGAATGTTCCCTCATGCTACTTGATAAGAGTGTTTTGTACACTTAGAGTCATTCTTGAACCACACATTACCAGCCTGTCCAGATAATCTGTGTAAACTACGTGTTTTATGGTGAACACCTACTTTCCTTCTCGGGGTCTAGAGTTTTAATTACTGTAGTCATTCATGAAGGCACTGTGTGCGTAGGTGATAGACCCCAATGAAAACAAAAACAAAAGCAAAAACCTTCTCTGGCAAAAAAATACTTCACTTGTGTTGCTACAATTCATTGCTGGAAGATTAAGTGTATCTTGTGTGACTTAATTGGGAGAAGGCTCTGTGAAGATTATTCCTGGTATTCTCCAAACTCTGCCCGATGTTCCTTTTTCCTTTATTGATCCTACTTTTTACCCTTTCTTGGTAATAAACCATAGCTGTGAGCATAACAAGTTTTGAATACTGCATACCATAAAATTTGCTAATTTTATATGCGTCTTTATGCATTTATCACCCTAATAATCCTACAGGATTATTATTACTATTATCCTCATTTTACACTTGAAGGACTGGAGGCTTTGAGAGGTTAAATACTTTAAGTTCCACACCTTGTTGGTGGAAGAGCAAAATTAAAACAAAGGAAGCTTCTGTGTATATATATATATGTATATATATATATATATATATATATATACACATATATATTCTCTTTTTTTTCCATCCAAAATATGCAATCAGTGGTCCACAGTATCATCAAATAGTTGTGCCTTCATCACCACAATAATTTTCATTACTCCAACAAAATAAAATAAAAATAAAAAAGAACACCCAAAATAGCCCATGCCCCTTATCCCCATATTATTTTTTTTCTGTCTTTATTTTATTACTTATCTGCCCATAGACCTGATAAAGGGATTGTCAGGCACAAGGTTTTCATAATCACACGGTCACAGAATAAAGGCTGTACAGTTATACAATCATCATCAAGAATCCAATCTATTGGATTACAGTTCAACAGTTTCAGGTATTTCTTTCTAATTATTCTAATACACTAAAACCTAAAAAGGAATATCCATATAATTCATAAGAATAACCTCCAGAATGATATCTCAACTCTATCTGAAATCTCTTAGGCACTGAAACTTTGTTTTGTTTCATTTATATTCCCCCTTTTTGTCAAGAAGTTATTCTCAATCACATGATGCCAGGTCCAAGTTCAACCCTTGGTGTCATGTCCCATGTTGCAGGGAGGCTTATGCCCTTGGGAATCATGTTCCACATAGGGGGTAGGGGAGAGAGTTTATTTGCAGAGTTGGCTGAGAGAGAGAGGCCACGTCTGAGCAAAAAAAAAAAAAGATTCTCTGGGGATTACTCAGGCATAATTGTAAGTAGCTTATAGTTTCTCCTTTGCAAGAATAAGTTTCATAAGGGCAGGTCCCAAGATGAAAGGCTTGACTTATTAAATTAGGAGTCCCTAATGCTTGCGAGACTATCAGGAATTCCTTAAATAGGGAAGTTTTAATATTTCCACATTCTTCCCTGTCCCTCAAGGGGTTTTGAGCATCTAATACTTTAACCCCATTTATTCCAATGCCAAAGAATATGTCTGGGTCTCGTGAAAATTGAAATTTGAAATAGGAGAGCTGTAGAGAAAACCCATATGTGATCTTACTCCATCTTCCATCACTGGTTCTCACTCATATCTGGTTCATTCTTCTCTACAGATGCTCTCTCTCTGCTCTTAAAGCTGCCTGAAAAAATATAACCACCCATAATAGATTATGGCAACTATGATTTATTGGTCTTGAGTCCCTCTTGAGTTTCCTCTCTCCTTGTCATTTGCATGTATTATTTTTAATCCTGTATAACCATTCAAGATTCAAATTATTCTTTCCACATTACAGATGAAGAAACTGGCGCTGAGAGAGATTTTGGCCTAATAATGTGCTACCATGTGCTAGATACTCAAAGATGAAAAAGACAGGGTTTCTTCTCTCAAAGACTTCATAGTTTAGTGAAAAGCAGATATTCATTATTGTAGGTATATCTATAGATATAGGTAGATATAGATAGGTATAGATATATAGAGAGAGAGCGTTATAGAAGATGGAGTTGATTATTATAGCATTCTGTGAAAAGTGCTTTAATAGATATGTGAGTATAGAGTTGTAACACAGAGAATGGTGTATAGGAAAACAGAAAAAGCACTATAGAAAGGATATTTGAACCATACTTGGAAGGAAGTGTTGCTTTCCAGTTATGAAAAGGGAAAATTATATATTGGTCAATGGGAGTCCTAAGTGTAGGGGAAGAGCCACGAGTGTACTTATTGTAAATAGGAAAAGCAATTCTGGTTACATTTCTCTTGAATCCGTCTCACCTTCTGAGCCCAGCAACCCAGACACAGGTACGCTAATCATTACCTGCCTAAAAGTTTCAAAATAATCTGATTTCCAGTATGCCAGAGGAGAGAACACTTAAGACCAATATTTGATATAAAACCTTTAGGCTTTTTCTTGCTCACTAATTTTTTCTCTCTTTCTCCTCCCTGAGCCACCACCCCCAACCACAACATAAAACACTGAAAACAATGTGAGCCTTTACAATAGTGTTAGTTTTGAGTGATGAATACTTACCAGACTTGGGCATTACAAAAGCTGCTTATGTGATGCATTATACTTTTTCAGGATATCCCCAAGTATATTCATGTTTCCACCTTACAACCTGTACCATGTTACTTTGCACCCAGCTTTTTGGGATATCCTCCCAAATAATATGAATCTCGATCATGTGTAGATTCATCCTGTAGGATAGGCTACAGAACCTTGCATACATTTCTTCAAAAATAAAGGTGAAACATAGATACTATCTATACATGGAAGCAGCCAAATATCATCTTCAACTTTATGTAAATGGAGAAAATTACTAATAATTTTCACTGCTTATAATATCCATTCTCTCTTAGCTACATATACCTCAGAAATACTTAAATAAAAAGCTTTTTCCTATGCCATAAGAAATATTAATAAGCAAGAAATATTTATTACATAAAACACTTTATCTACATTTCAGTAGAATTATATTTGAGCATTTATAAACTCATTCTGTTCCCTAAACTTTGAAGAAGGTGGGTGTTCTTCTATAGAGTGTTCTTTAAGCTTAGAATTTGTTAGTAGGACTATTTAATTTGAATATCTTTTCCATATGCCACTGTTTTCAGAAATAGCCCCATCTTTTTCTGGACCCCAGCTGAAGGTCTTGGTGGTTTGGAGCATTAAAAATAATGAATATACTAAACTACCTTGTTTTATCTAAAGTAACTGAGAAAAAAATAACTTGCTTTTATCAGAAGAACTCAGATAAAAGCAACCACAAGTGTTTTTAAGTACATGCCACTGGTTGGAGCTATTCCACTAGAACTCACCACTATAGGGGACAGCATACAATGATGGCATATAAATTTCTTTTATCTTTTTAGTCCAGATAATTATATGTAGACATGGTAACAAAAAAAAAGGAAAAAGTGTAAAATACATACAGCAAGAATACATTTTTCTTCCTCACCACTACTTCAAGCCATCTAGCCCCATCCACAGAGGCAATTACCATATCCAACACTTTTTTTTTTTGCATGCCAGGTACCAGGAATCAACCCAGGTCTCCAGCATGGCAGGCAGAGTTCTCGCTTGCCAAGCCACCGTGTCCTGCCCAATCATATCCAACTTTTGTCCATCCTTCCAGAGATATTGTGTATATATGTGTATATACATGTGTGTGTAAACATACATATTGCTTTAACTTTACACAAATGGTGGCAAACAATACACACTCTTCTACCTCTTGTTTTTCACTTAACATATCTTGGAGCCATTTCATATTATTAATTGCTGCTTAGTATTCTATTATTTCACTATGCCATAATTTATTTACCAGACATCTATTTATGGAAATTCAGGTTGTTTCTAGTCTCTTCCTGATATAAACAATGCTGCATGAATATACTTTTCATATGTTTGAGAATATTTGCCAGATAAATTGCTGGAAGCAGAATTGCTGGGTTAAAGAGAGTGGAAGAAAAGGCTTTTTTGAATTAAAGTTCAGACATGATTACAGGTTTTATAACCTAGCTTAGGAAAATTGTCTCTCTGCTATGAATTCATTAGCTAAAATTGTTCCAACACTATTATACATTTCAACTCTACTTCTTGTTAGTCTGTCCTACCCATTCATCAATCCTCATATCTGGATCCATCAAAATATCTGCTTCTTCATTACTATACTTAGACTGCCAAGTGTTTGGGGAGAAACCCATATATACTGGCCTTATTACCTATTTATGTTTTCTAAATAGGGATTCTACATTAGCCAGAAATCCTTGTACTTATACCTCACAGTTATCTCCCCCATTTCCAGCATTGGCTGTTCCACTGGCTAATCCACATTAGCAAATTCCCTATCCTACTTATACTATGCTCGCTCTCAGAAAAATGCTTTACTCCCTACTTTGTAGAAAAAAGAGTTTATGATGTAATATCTCCCTTAATTTCTATCTCTTTACCCTCAATATTTCTACATAAAATTCTCAAAAATATCAAAAGAGGAGTTATTTCACTATAAGGTGTTAATATTTCCACATATTTCTTATTCTCATTGCCTCTTGACTAATTTCTGCCTCCCAGCTTGTAAATACATTTATTTAAAAATCCTACCTCTACCCTTTATTCTCTTCCATTCATTCCTAAATAATATTCTTAAAAGAGTAGGCCAAAGAATAGGTACTTCTACTGTTTAATTTTTAATCTGCTTATCCATTCACTAAAGGGTACTGCCTCTACTGCCTTACTGAAACTGCTCTTGCCAAAGTCCCCAGAGAACGTCATTGCTTTCAGCACAGTCTGATCTACTTACCACATCTTACATTCTGCCTGCTTCTCCAGCCTCATCACCTCTGACTCTTCAACACATATTATATGCTATAGTCTTTAAATACTACCTACAGTTTTCTCACTGTCCCTTTTCTCTCTATCTCTGGGTGATTGTTCATGCTAGCACCTTAGCCTTTCTCACTCTGTCTTCTAGGGAAGCACTTTCTCCAACATGGTTCCATAGCTTTCTTTCTTTTTCCTTAACTTTCTATTTTGAAATACTTTCAAACTTACAGGATAGTGACAAAAATAATACAAAGCCCATACAGAGAAACCTAATATACCCCTACCCCCACCCAGACCAATTTTAGTATTTTGCCACATTTGTTGTATCTTTCTTTCTATCAATCTATTTTTTGAACACTTGGCTGTGAGTTGTATACCCCATGTTCCTTAACCACATAATACTGCCATTTACATTTCCTAAGACGAGGATATTCACTTATTACCCACCTAAGTGCAGTTACCAAGTTCAAGAAATTTAACACTGATATAAAGTTTACAGTCTATATTTCAGTTGTTTCATATGTCTCAAAAATGTCCCTTTGAACCTTTCCTCCTAGATCCTATGCAGGATCATGTATTGAATTTAATAATCATTGTATCTTTAGTTGCTCTTTCTTTTTTTTTTTATTTGTGGGGATATATATACAATATTAACTTTTCCATCTCAACCATTCCCAAGCATACCACTCAATGGGATTAATTACATTCACACTATTGTGGTACCCTCACCATCTATCATTACTAAAACATTTTCATCTCCCCACCCAGAAACCCTATACCTATAAGCATTAGTTCCCCATGCCCCCTGTCCCCCACCCCTGGCAATTTGTTCTCTAATTCCTGTCTCTATGAGCCTGTATATTCTCTGATATTGTTCTTGGAATAACCATATGGTTCATATTTAACATCCTAAATCTGTAACAATCTTGTTTGGTTTAATACTAATGTATCTTCAATAGTATATGCAACAGCTTTTTATAACTATATGTTTTTCTCTATTTGCTGGTATATTTCCTTCCTCAGACTACATGATTTAGCAGTAAAAGTGACATGTTTTATTCAACTATGTCCATAATATCTCTCATAATTCCTTACACTGAGAAGGCATTCAAATAATATTTATTGAATGCAGAGCTTGCATCTTGTCCCTGCTCTTCTTTCTTTATTCTAGTTTATACATTACTGTCAAATTAGTTTTCCTAAAAAATGCTCTCATCAAATCATTTCTTCATTCTGACATTTCCAAGGGACCCTGCCCACCTAAAGGATAGTGTTCAAACTTCTTAGTATGGTACTTAAGTTCTTCACAACTACTCTCTACATACACCTTTCTAATATCACTCTTAGTGTCTCTGCGTATACCTTTTACTTTTTAGTCTCAGTTGTCTACTTGCTATTCTTCAAATACTCCAAGTGAATTTTCACTTCCCTTTAACTGCTAGGATTATGACTCATCTTTCTTACTTGCCTAATCTCACTCACCCTTTGATGGCTAAGTCTGAATTTACAGCCTCCTCAACCTTCATAAAGCTTTGCATCAATAATAAATCTCATTCCAACTATCACAGCACTTATTTTTTGTATCTATCAGAATTTGTTGGGTTCACTATTTCCTTTATTGTTTATATTGCCATTGGTGAAAATTTCACTTATATATCTTGGCTGTGACAAGTTTATAATGTCTCAAGGATAGAGATTATGAAATAGACATTTTTTTGTGTGAGCTTTAGTGCCTAGCACAAAGGAATGACCTTGAAAATCTCAAAGATATTTGTTGAATAAATGAGGGGATGCTTTAATTGTCCCTCACATCATTAATCATGCTATTATCACTAACTTCTTTCTTCTTTCTTCTCACATCTGACAATTTCTTTGATCTCCTGATTTGATATATATATATATATATATATATGATTTTAGTCTTAGTCAAGTTTTGAGGCTATTTCTGGTTGTTGGTTCTGACTATTTCTTATGATATTCTTTTCCCTTAATCTTTTGATTTTATGCCTTGATGATTGATAGCCTTTTATTTATTGTTTTTTTTAATTTTTACAGATTAAATCCCTTGCTATTTACCTTCCTGACTCTAATCATGTTCCTCTCCCTTAGGCAATTAGCTAGAATGAGGAGGAAGAGAAGGAGTTAACTTGAATAATAGCATGTCTGAATATAGGAGTTCTTGTTTTCTTTTGTGGACATTGTTTTGAAGAATGTGAATTTTAGAAACACTGAACATCTTCAATAAATAGAGATATATAAAGTTATTGCTGTGATTATGTGGTCACCATATGTGATGAAATAAAACTCCAGAGCTTCACTGCTTTCAACTCTTGGATGTAGCATCTGTCCTAAACTTCTAGGTCCTTTTTGCATGTTATCCTTGCCCAGAGATTGAACAGGGATAAATGTCCCCTCACCTCATTTCTAAGGCCATGTTTCTAGACTCGTGGACTTATCTTTTTCCCTTTTCAGTCTCAGCCATGTGAAGTAGAACTCTAATTTACAATGGTGAAATATTAATAGAACTGATTAATATCTGTCTGTTCAGCCTTCCCAAATTTAAAGAAAATAGAAAAATTTTAAAAAGAAAATATTAGCTTCACCAATTATTGCTTGGCTTCCCTCTCTTTAGCTATTCTGAATCTCAAGGCCCAATTCAAGATAGTTTCCTGCTAAGCCTGTACGTCTCCCCAGCTTCTTGTCTCACATGCTGTTCATCAGTGTCCAGTTCTACTATTCCCTTTGCCAGATGCAACCAGTTTCATAAATGAAATTGTACATTTGGACCAGATGGATTTGGCTTGGTGATTGGCCCTTGGCACAGTCTACAATTTGGTCAGACTTGTGAAAAGTTTGGTGAATTTGGCACCATTCTTGAGGAAGTGTAGACTGTCTTAAAACTCCAGAGAGAAACTTTCAGGTCTCAGACATTCCATCTTTTGTGGGCTTCCAGAAAAGGCCACCCTCAGCTGGCATAGAAGAAAGGGCTCATTTCCAACTATTCAAGTCATGTTGTGACTAGAAGTTGAAGTCTAGTGCAAAACCATGAGAACTGAAGAGAGATGCTGACCCTGGAATAATGCTTTATAGGGACTCTGGTTTAGGTGGTCCAGGAAGACAATATTTTATCTCTGAACTATAATTCCATGGAAGAGTTCTTATAAACTATTTTATTCTTTAGAATAGTGGTCATTTCTAAACTGTGGGGGAAAAAAATAGAGCCAAATTAGTTTATTGAGGGGAGACCGTGACCTGATTCTGTTCACCAACTGAAAGGAATTTACAGGTTCCAAAATGTTATCCCTCTGTGCTTCTTCTTGTTGGCTTCAGTATGAACCAGTCTTCAATTAGGGTCTCAGAACTAAGGACTGAGAATTTTTTCCACCCCAGATTTTTAAAGAATCATAAAGTGTCTTGAAAGAAGCCTCACTCCCTTCCTCACTCACTCACTCATTCACTCTGAAACCTCCACTGAAAAATAAATAATTGAAACAGAGCTAAGCAAGATTAATGAAGATACATCACAATAATTTATTATACTGTTTTTGGAGGGCTATTTTTCCTCCATTTTTTCTCATCTGTCTCCTCTATTACCTCTCCTACTACACTGGAGACTGAGCGAAATGCAGATGTTAAGAACATAAGGATATCAAAGACTTCATTTTGGCTGAGTTGGCAGTGACCACTTTACAGATCTCAGATTTTCCCTACTTTCATGTGGATTTTTGTAGGTTGAACAATAAATTTATTAATACAAAGTCTACACATTTGATCCAAATGTGCTGCAGCAGATAAAAGGAAGTAACAGTGGATAGGGCTGCCAGGAACTTTTAGATCAGACTCAGGTATGGAGAGAATCCTAGAATTTAGATGAAACTTTTCCAATTTGACAAACACATTGCTTAAGTCATTTGGAAAATTCTTAAAACAAATAACAGAAAACCCTCTTTTTGTCTAATCATCACATTCATTTCATACAGAATCCATTTTAGTTATCTAATGCTGGTTGAATATATCTCTCCTTTTTGGTTGAGGTATTTGCCTCTTTAATATTAAAGAACTTTCTAACTATACCCCCTATTCCTTGCATTTACAAAACCCTGATTTAAAGTTAAATCATATACAGATGGTCTGTATCCATTCTAAAGCACTGTGATAAGATGATGTGTTTCTTATTTTAATTGCAAAATTCTTGGTTAGCAAACAAGAGCTTCTGTATTTTTGTATCAAAAAGGTATCTTTAGAGTAATGATTCTCAACCTTTTCTGCACATTAGAATTACCTGAGGAGTTCCAAAATATCCTGAAGCCCAGACTATACTCCAGACAACTTAAATCAGAATTTTAGATCATAGTACCCAGGCATAAGTACTTTTTTTAGCTCTCTAGATGATTCCAATGTACAGCCAAGGTTGGGATTACTGATTTAGAAAGAGAGCATGTTAAGGTGAAAAGAGCAAGGGCTTTGAAATCAGCCAGTTCCTTGGTTGGCATTCCATTTCTAGCATTTCATTCATTCACTGAAAAATATTTGAACACCAATAAAAACTAAAATACCTAATGTACACAGTGACATTCAACACATGAGAAGTATTAAGTAATAATTAAAATACCGCTAATAAAAGTATTTTATAAGAAATATATAAATACAGAAAATGGATGTTGTCATTAATCTAATAAAATTAAGTGCCTTGCATTTTAAGTGCCTTGCTATGTTTGAGGGTTAAATCATGTACGCTGTATTCATAAGGATGAAAAGTCAAATAGACATATCTCACCACCTTGAGTCTTCTTAACACTTTGTAATTATTGTTTATTTTCATTCCACTTTGGATTATATTAATAGTATCTTTATCAGGGCATGAAAGATATTATCTTCATCAGTGCATGCTAAACTTTAAGGTTCTTGAGAACAGATCATTTTTCTTACTCATCCCGGTATCCTTCTCTTAGCATGGTGCATCTCTTTTCATGATACTGGTGTGCAGTCTGCTTTCTGAAACCAGTGTTATAAATGTATTACCTTGTACTGGTTTGATCATTTGGATATATCTTGGTGTCAATTAAAAACAGCATGTTAAGGGACTTATAGATTGTATATCCATGTGTAATGTCTGTGTGTGTGTGTGTGTGTGCGTGTGTGGTATGTTTAGAGAGACAGAAATTTTCTATTAAGGAAAATCATGCTTGGTTCAGTTTGTTACTTGGCTCTTGGTTTCTTATAGTAGGCATATTCATAAGAGTTGTCAGAAGCCTGAGTCTTGTGGGTGGTCTGCCATACTGAATTTTGGATCTAAGGTCTCAACTCCAAGGCCTTCATCCTCCATAATGCCAGCAGACGGTACAGTCCATCAACGCCTAATTACTTCCTTCTAGTTTGAACCCACAATCTTTTTTTGGTTTCGTACCAGAGTTAACTTCAGAAGATGTTGAAGAAAGAATGTCTGGAATTGGGAAACTAAATATGTGGACTTTTCTTTGGGAGGAGAGTGATTCACAGTGTGCTTACAAAAGATAACTTTGAGAAGGAAAGGATTTTTTACCTTGTTCCAACCAGATTGTCTGCTGAAATTTCTGAATTGGTTGCTTTTTTGTCTTAAATATTTTTAACTAGGACTTGAGGTAGAAACTAGTTCATTAGAATGGTATAGTTCTTTTACTTATCAATTGGCTGAGCTTCTAACTATACTGCTCAGATTGCCCTCATAGCTGAAGCATCCACAGAACTGAATCCATGACAAATCTAAACTACCTTAGGGAAAACCTTGACAATAGGACTAGACCTGCAAATGGTCTCTTAAAGCAGAGAAAATATTTTCTAAGAATGATGATGTATAATAGCAGCCATAGTTTTTGCCTTGCTCTAAGAAATTTATGGTCATGAAAAACATGCTGTACAGATGTCTAATTGAGATTCAGGATTATAAATGGCTTAAATTATTTTATCCTCCTATGAAAAGGAAAGCAATCTTAACAAAGTTAACATCGCCGTAATACATCATCACAACTCCCAGAACACTCACAAAACAAACCAAAAAAAAAAAAAAACATGTAAATCTATTTAGTAGGCAGAAGCAGAATGGTAGTAATATGTAGACAACTTTCTCCTTTCCTTATGGCCCTTTCTATATTCAGGTTTCCTATAGATGCACTGACTAGCCTTCTTCCAACATGCATTATTTATTTCATTAAAGTTCTGCCTAAAAAAAACAAAAAACAAAAAGTTCTGCCTAACAGAGCAACTTGATTGTGTTGAAGGTATTTCACCATAAGCATCAAGAGATCAGGATCCTGGGCGGGCCATGGTGGCTCAGTGGCACAGTTCTTGCCTGCCATGCCAGAGACACAGGTTCAATTGCCCATGCCAAAAAAAAAAAAACAGAGAGAGATCAGGATCCTAATCAATATCAACCCTGACTATATGAGCATCTTGCTTAGTTTTTTGAATGTAAAAAAAGGTGCATTTAATCATGAATCATAGCGCTAATTTAAAAAATAGAAATACTTTAAGTGTGAAAAGTAATAGTGAATAGCCACAAATATTAGTAATTTTGAGGTGTTACATGGTATGGCTATATTGAAAAAGGAAGGAAGGAATGTGAAGCTCCCATACCACAGATATTATTTAATATTTGGAACTCAAATATGTTAGAAATCCAGAATCATTCTTCAACCAATGGTTTCTGGTATATGATCTTACCTGAGGACAGTAGAAGCAAGACTCTGTAGAAAAAAGAAGGAAAATAAGAGATAAAAATAACTGAATGAGGGCGGACAACGGTGGCTCAGTGGCAGAGTTTTCGCCTGCCAAGCCGGAGACCTGGATTCGATTCCTGGTGCCTGCCCATGTCAAAAAAATAAATAAACAAAATAACAGAATGTTGTACCCTAATACCTCTAAAACCCATCCTTCAGTCTTCACAATGGTGATCAGGCAGACATCTTTGATGTACAAACATTTCTGCATTCTCATGACAAATTTCTTGTAGGTTTCCTTCCCTCATCCCTGTCCTTAATTTTAGAATTTGAAATGTATGTGTGTGTGTGTGTTCTTTATTCTTGGCTACTTCTAATTTGCTCTTGTCAATAAAATGTCTGTTCATTAACCTATTTACAGTAAAAATTTAATACATTTGTAAAATTTTGTTGGATCAAAAGGATCCTGTTTCATCCCTGTGTAATGGGGAAACACCTGCATTTTACAGGGTCATTCAGACCAACTGTGTTTAAATTAAGAACACCCATGTTGACATTTTCATAAAATATCTTTTAAAAAACCACAGTTTTCAAAAAACAAAACACAATCAATGCTATAAATAATGAGTCATAAAGCAGAATGCAAGCCAATTAAGACATCATTTTCTCTAAAAGAGTTGGAAAATTTAATTAGGAGAATACTTCTAATGATTGGTGTGTTTAGACTGGCCTTTGATCTTCCTCTAGACTTTATAGTGTATATTTTGTAAACTATTTCCTCTGTTCATGCCCACCTTTCCTCACCTCTGGCATCAATTTAGATTACTTGGAATGGAAAAGTTTCCCTTTCACTAAAGAGACTTTTCTAGTACAGAAGTTTCACTGGACTTCCATCTTAATCAGTGAGAGACAGTACATGTTTTTTAGCATTCACTATCAAGAACTATATTGTCATGGTGATCTCTTTGGCATTAATCTTCCCTTTTCTCTGTCCTGTAATCTAGGTTATGATGAGGTAGCACCTGGGGGATCTGTAGCATCAGTGAGCTGGATCCTAATTTCCTCTTTAAAATTTATTTTCCTGGTGGAGGTTTCAAGCTTAGCCCCTTACAGTTTATATGAGGGCAAAATGTGGCTGATCCAAAGATATGGTAATAGCACATCCTGGGAAGGCCAACTCGCCAAAAATATCATTGGATGATCATTTTGTTCCCTAGTTTAAGGAGGAGAAAAGCAAATCACACCTTATATGTGATGCTATAAATGTGCTTTCATTGGTCAATTATGAAGAGCATGCATTGGATTTTAAAACTTTGATGTTTGATTTTTGGAAGTGAGATATTTTACAATCATCCAATCATCTGGTTTGTTTCCAGTATAACTATTTAATTAAGGTATAAAACTTAAGAAGGCTACATAGAAGTATTAATATCAATATATAACATTGAATGCCAGCATGCCCTAGGAATTGAACAAAGCGCAAAATTAGACAGAGTTCCTGCCAATTAGCTTGGCATTCATCAACCAAAAGTTTTAAGCAGTTATTTAAAAAAGAAAGGACTTAAAATGAGTTTTTATAACCACTACAGAATGAAACCTAACTAAAATATTTGATTAATCCCTTTCAACAAAAGGGTACCTATTTAGAAATACTGTTTACTCTGTGTAGCTGAATCTTGCTGCCAAATTAGCATTTAGTGACTGGATTAATAGCCCCAGTAAATACTAATCTTAAGAGTTAACTAAAGGAGAAATTGTGTCATCTCCAAATAAGTTTTTTGGTGTAGTAACTACAGGCTACTATACATTCCCCAGGAGAAACATGTTGTGAGTATCAGGTTGATTTTAAGTTCAATAGTGATTTATTGGCCATCTTCACAAAGAAGGAAAGCCAGTAACTGTTCTCATAAATACTATCTGAACTTTCCAATTATCACACTATCTCTGTTTTTCCATTTGTGGCCAAATTTCTCCAAAAACAAAGAAAAAGAAAAAAGAAAAGGCAATCTATATGTTCTATCTGCTTTTCCTCACCACCCACCCTCTCCTCTTACTTTGCAGCTTGGCATCCGCCCCTAACACTGAGTGAACTGCCCTCTCAGAGCTCTCTTGTGACCTCTAATGACAAAATCCAAAGGCTTTTTTTTTTTCGTAACGTGTGCAGGCACCAGGAATCGAACCTGAGTCTCCGGCATGGCAGGCGAGAATTCTGCCACTGAGCCACCACTGCACTGCCCAATCCAACGGCTTTTAGTCAGTCCTAGTTTTCAAACAAAATATGAAATAATTGGCACAATGCAGCAGTAAATATGTTGAACAGCCCCTACTCTATTAAATTCTCTTTCTGAGGCTTTGTGACACTATATTCTCCTGGGCTCTTGTCTTCTATTAATATCCACTACTACCTCCTTATTTTTACCCAGATCCAACATGAAGGCATTCTATACTTGATCATCTTGCTTTCTTCCTTCAATGACTCCTTTAATTCTCGTACTCACTGCATGAATTTAAGTATGAGGTCTAGACTGCTACCTCTGTGACCCTAATCTTTGCTATTTTCCCCCTTTGCTCACTCTCCTCCAGCCACCCTAGTCTTTTTGTCACTCCTTGTATTTCCCAAGTCTGCTCTCACCTCAGGAATTTTGCATTTGATGCTCTCTATGCTTGGACTGCCTTCCTACCAGGTATCTGTATGGCTTGCCCTGAAGATCTTCTTCAGGTTTCTACTCAAATGTTACCTTATAGGTGAGGATTTCCAAGACCACGCTTTGTAAAATAGTAATTCCTATCCTTCACACACTCTTTCTTGCATGATGTTTCTCTATGGTACTTAACATCATCAAACTTGTTTGCTTATCATCTGCCACCCCATCTTATTGTCCCATAAAGACAAGAATAATTCACTGTTTTGTTCATTAGTATAATCTCAGTGCTTAGAATTTTGCCTGGCACATACTAGGTACTTAGTAAATATTTTTTTACTGTATGAGTGAGTCAACAGAGTTATGGGGAAGTCAAGATATTTCATGTCTTCAAAATTCCTAAATGTAACTATCCTTTATCTCTTTTATGGGTGATGTCAGTGGGGCACCTTCTGAAACATACCTTTCAGACCATGATATGAGGATGTGTGTGAAAGTGATTTATTAGGGCACCTCTCTCACCCTACTCTTTCTCTAGAGATAGCGCTAAAGAAGAAGTAATTAGGTAGGCTATACTCGTGAATCTGATTCCAATATTTTGTCCCTCACAGGTGAGAAAAGTTAGCCAAACTGTCAGCTAAACAATAATTTTGAGTTCATATGAATTAATTATTTTGTGTCATCAACAATGTGTTAAATTAATATGGCCAAACACAGCTTGTTGTGGTCAGCAAGAGGTGGAAAACAAATAAGATTTTTAAATTCTGTGGTCTTGGGAGGTCATTTCCCCAATAACCAAAAGATATGCCACACAAATCCCAAGTATTCTTATTTTGATTTTTCAATATATTCATGTTGAATTCTTTGTAAGACCAGAATATCATTTTCCCCATAATTGTTTATGTCCACAAACCCATAAATCCCACTGAAAAAAAAAGGTATTCATAAGAATATTCTTTCAAAGCCTTTTTGTCAATACAAGTAAGTTTTTTTCACACCCCTGAAAATTTGTCCTTTATTAAAATCAGAACTCTCTGAAGCCTGGTTAATTCACAGAACATTAGCTGGCTTTCAAGAAACCAAATATCTCAGTGAGCTCAAAGTGAAATGTTAAGGCACGAAAGGGTATTGCCATTTCAGAAAAGGCTTTATTTTAAAATATTTCCTTTAAGGAACATTGTCTAGACATGTCTTCCTTGCCTCATGTGAAAATTAATAGCTTAAAAGGAACTCTATGAATGGTTCCAAATGCAAACTTCAAAATTGTTGAATAACTTAATAAGGATGCATTTCATTCCTGGTTTACCAAATATGGTTTGGACAGTGCTTCCAATAGTCAAAATGGTTTCTATAATGGAGAATGCCACATTTTAAAATGATAGTGGTACCCTAAAGGAGAACTACAAATGCTCTTCAAGACATTAAGTGTGCAGACTACCTATTTAGAATTAGAAAAATAATTTCATGCAAACATTCCCTTAGATCACAAATGGGATAGAAAAATTTCTCTAACACAGAAAACACCCTAAATTTAATAAAAAGTCTGAGCCTCTCCTCTATTAGCAAGGAAAACTTTCCACCTAGTCAAGAATTGGATGGAGTAACATTGATCTACTTGATATGGACATAAACTTGACAGAGAAAGTAGACTCCACTGAGATTCTACACACAGTATCTGGGTCTCTGATACCCTTACAAATCTTATTTAGTTCCCAAAAACAATCCCGTAAGATAAGTACAATTATCTCTGTATTACAAATAAGAAAACTGGTTCTAAGAAACTCAGGAACTTGTGGATAAGCTGGGATTTGAACCCAGGTCCTATGATTCTGTGGCCGATATTCTTTCCACCCTCCTATGAGTCTCTCCGGTCATTCATGAGGCATAAATGGTATTTACAATCCCTTGGTCAAAAGGTATAACTAATAACTGTTGTGGATGCCCGTGCTGCAGCCATGTTTATTTAGAAACTTCCCATAGAAACTTACATTTTCTGTGCCTGTTCAACATCCTGTGGCTCTATAACCATTTACCCTACAACCCGATGTCATAAAACAGCCATGTATTACATCCATGGCTTCTGTGGCTCAAAATTTGAGCCAGGCACAGCAGTGGCAGTATGGCCTCTGTCCTGTGATGCCAGGTATCAGAAGACTGAGAGAGGCAGAATCATCAGAAATCTACTTCATTCATATGTCAGCTGGTTGATGCTGGTTGTGAGCTTAGATCTCAGGGCTGTCAACCAGAACATCTCCCTGTGACATGGATTTCCCCAGTATGTAGTAGTAAGGGCAGGAGCAGCCTGAGAGAAAGCTTCAGTAACATCTTTTTTATTGCCTTGGAAGTCACAGGTCACATAGAGTAACTTATGCTGCATTATGTTCATTAGAAATGAGTCATTAAGGCAAGCACATATTCAAGGGAAGGAGAATTAGATACCCCCTTTTGTGGAAAGAATGTCAAAGAATTTTTGGAGATTTTTGAAAGCAATCTCAGTACCACTTCTGGTTTTGGAGTGCTCTTGCTTGCAAGAGACTGCTCCTGTGAATCTTATTTGAAGACCTCTGGCAGAAGAGCCATTATGCTCCCAAGCCCCAAGCTCACGAAACAAGGAGCACTTGGGAGTTCATATGGGGAAGTATTTTCTCACAGGTTGGAACATAACTAACACTAACCCTGAGGGATTAGAATGAAGCTACCATCCACAGGACTCAGCTTAAAAACATACCTTTGCTTGGCTTCTTTTCCTCCCTTCTCCTAATCCCTCCACTTCCTTACTGGTATCTTCAAGGGGAATCTCCTTCATAAGTCTTTATACATGAATTTTCATTTCATAGTCTTCTTATGGGAAACCCAAATTATAACGGGCTGACCAGCACATCTGCAAAATGATTCTGACCCAAGGAGAAAAATCTGGTGGTGTCATCTTTGCTGTCCTTGGGCTGCCCTTAGGCATAGCACATAGGTGGGCATATTGGCCATTACAAAATATTTGGAAATACTTTATGTTTTAAAACTCTGAACATTTTTATGTTGAGATGTTCAAAATGTACTTTTCTTTGGCCTCATTCATTAGTTAATTTACAGTTTCCTTAAAACATATTCTTTTTGCATGTAGACCTTCAGGTTTCTCTAAGGAATTAGTTGGGAATTTTCCCAGTAATTTCATTTACATGAATTATTTGTGTATCAAAGGAGGAAAATTATATTCACTAGACCACCCAAAAACAATGGACGCAGCAATATGGATTAAAGTTACTATAAAGAAGACAGAGGTGTGATCATATGTGGTGAACAAGGTCTTCTGGAAGGGCCTCTATAAGGAAGAGGAGAGGGGAGAGGTAAAGGGAAAGTAAGACAGAGGGAGAGAAAGTGGAGGGAAGAGGTAGGACAGAAAAGGAGGGTAACCAGAGAGACGGAGGCAGATTACTTTTCAGTGTGATTCTTTCTCTGCGATCTCAGGATTCTTCATTAAATCTATAAATCATAATGTGTTTAGATTTCCTGTAAAGCAGGAATGGGGGGGGAAAGTTTGTGTTAAGTTTGTGCAAGATGCTAAATCTAACTGACCAGCATGGATTCTGGAAGGAAAACAAAAGATACACAAAGCTATCTGTCAGACATTTACAGAGGTCATGGGCAGAGCAATAGACATTCCAGGTTCTGAAATTGGGGATTGTACATACTCTCTAGGGTCAAGTGATATCTGGGTTACATTTGCTTTCTTTCCAGTAGAATGATGGGGGAAAATGCCTTGTCATCACTGGAAACTCCACTGAGCGGCCCGGCGCAATAGGAAACTTTGTATTCTGCTTTATGAAGACGGCTCAGTTCTGGGTGTCTCTCAAAGATAACTGCCTTCGAATTTTATGTTAGTCAAAACCTACAGCAAATCACAACTTCTGTTGGAAATAGTGTGGTGTATTGAATTATAGGTTTTCCCAAAATAAATATTCCAGTCTTCATTGCTAAATGGCATAGCTTTAAGTCATAGACTGAGAATATTCATTCATATTTCTTGTGCCTTCAGAAAGATCTAGAAGGCAGGTTAAACCATATGACTTTATCCATTTTTTATAAAATTTTATTTTGGTTGCCAATGATTCCAAAACAAACCCTGGATACCATAAAGCCAGAATTATCAATACTTTGTGCGTATCAGAAATGCTGATCCATCTAGATGCTGTTTATAAAAGGCTCACCTTAGGCACAAAGATACAAATAGGTTGAAAGTGAAATTTGGAAAAAGACATTTTACAGAGAGTAACCGAAAAATATCTGGGTCAGCTGCACTAATATCAGACAAAATAGTCTTTAAATGCAAAACAGTTAGAAATGCCAAAAATGCCAACACTGTATTTGAATAAAAAGGACAGTCCACCAAAAAGAAATAACAAACAGATATTTATGCACCTAATTAGGGTGCCCCAAAGCACATGAGGCAAACACTGGCAAAACTGAAGGGAGTAATAGACATCTTTACAATAATAGTTGGAGAATTCATACACCACTCTTACCAATGGATAGAACATCTAGAAAGATGATCAGCAAAGAAATGGAGAATTTAAATAATATAATAATTGAACTAGACCTAACATATATATATATAGAGAGAGAGAATTTTTGACCCCAAAACAGCAGGATATATATTCATCTCAAGTGCCCATGGATCACCTGTTGAGTTGCAAAACAAGTTTCAATAAATTTTAAATGATTGAAATTATACAAAGCAATTTCTCTGACCACAATGGAATGAAACTGTAAATCAATAACAGGAGGAGAGTGGTAAAAGTCACAAATATATGGAACTTATACAACACAGTTTTAAATAGTGGGTGAAAGAAGAAATTGCAAGATAAATCAGGAAATATCTGGGATGAGGGAAAAATAGAACACAGCTTATCAAAACATGGGATATAGCAAAGAAAATGCTGAGAGGGAAATGTATAACCCTAAATGCCTATATCAAAAAAAAAAAGAAAAGAAAATAGAGAATTTGAGAGCATAGGTTATCAGGGGAAGGCTTATTGGAAAGGATCCTAGATTGTAAGCTGTTACACCAGTCACATCTATACCTGATTTAGAAGTAACAACTACTTCTAAATTCTGAGATGCTGAGCTCTTTGTGTATAATCAGTTTATCCCCTGGAACTTTGGGTATCTGTGTGACACCTAAAACTCAGAGCTAAAGTTCTATAGCTATGAAAATCAGCAGTGCCACACACAAAAACTGTTTAAAAAGTTGCAAAAAGAGATCAGACTTCAATTAGAGATATCAATGAAGCTGATCTGGTTAGAACTAAGATACATTATACAAAAAGGTAAAGAATTATATTGACTGTGTTTTAAACTTCAACTTCTGTGTGAGACCAAAGGAAGAGATGTTTATTTGATGCAGAATTTGTATTTTCTGTAGCACACTATCTAATTTAACAATGATATGAGCAGAATAATTGTTCTCAATTCAATTAACATATTTTACTCATTTTCATAGGCACATTCATCTTGATCAGTCTCTTCCTGATATTTTTCCAAAGAATTTGTTTTCAATATGGCCTTATTGTTTTTAACTTTTTCATTAAATTACCTGAGCATTTCTTCAAAACTATATATTTTTAATAGGGAATTTGAAATTGTTAACCTGCTCAACTGACCTTTCTCTAGATAGAATCTTATTTCCAGATATAAGCATTAATAATAATACTTCATTAAGAAATTAAAATATTTGAGATAAATACTAAGCCAGAGGGGATACTGGGACAAAAGTCATAAACCAAGAGTATTCCAGAAAATCTTAGATTTATAATTACCTTAGGATTCACTAGACTGTATAATTCATCAAATTGGTGATTACCTAAGATGAAAAATGTAGTGATATTCATTATTTTTTAATTATGTCCATACATCAAATCCATATAACTTGAATGAGAGTCACTTTCATTTTTTTACCACTGTACTGATTGATCATTAATGTTTGATCAATTAATGTTTGAAAAAGTTTGAATAAACAATCATTAAACACGAGTTTGAGATTACCACTGATTTTGGTGACTGGAGGTTTTGTATCCTTTATCAAATGAAACTCTTTGACCTAATCTTATTGGGAACTCAGGGATTATGCAGTGTCCAGCTGTCAAAGTCTGCCTCTGATGTCTTCTAAATTTCTGTGTCTGTTTTACTTTCAGTAGTAGTTTGGGATTTGAGGTGTTCATATCACAATTTTTAAAATATGAAATTTCTAAAGTCACAAAAAAGGTGAACCTAAAATCAATTAGTGTAAAATGTCATGTTCACAAATTTCACAAATAAAATTATCCACTCCTTTGAGTTATACTCAGATCCCAAAGCCTTCTGACAGATTTAAGAAGATAAATCATATGGTAGAGGTTATTAGGCTGTTTCACAACTGAATTTCCTATTAAACCACTGGTATTTAGGATAAACACATCCGCTTCTACTTCTGTAAATGTTTTCTTCAGATCTCAGGAATTTATGTTCATTGTGGTTTGTATTCAACCTGACCTTTTTGCCAGTTTCTTTTTCCATTTCTAACATTTTCATACTACCTGTCTAAGAACATAAAATTAGTAGTTTATTTAAGCAAATCCACTCAGAATTGGTCTTAGGGAACAAATGACCATGATGACCAAAGAAAAAGAAAACAGAAAGGAAAGGCAGAGTCCCTTAAATCACTTTCAAACCTAGTGCTTCATTTTCATTGGTTCCCATTCCTGATACTCAGTGTGTGATTTGGCTCTGGGCATTTGAGTCAGTGGTTTTCTTTATGATTAGTGTACTAATGAGAGATTAGATATTACTTGATCTTTGATGCTTTATTATATATTTTACAGAGTGAAGAGAAAAAGAAAAAAAGTGGAAGTTAGATGGAGGAGGAAAGTGATAGAATATTTAAAAGGAAAGATGAAGAGACGAAATAGTTTTTAAAAATTGGGAGGTGTCTTACAAAATTTTACTAACTTTCAGGGAGTATAAATCATAATGATTTTTCCTGCTTTCTTTCTTATTTATTTGAAATACCTAAAATCTCACCACCAAGGAATCATTCACTAAATCCGTGAAACCCAAAAGAGTTTTTTTTTCTGAAATTTCAGTGACAGATAATTTTGGGAGTCTACTTCCTCAAACTTTAACAGCTAACACTGGAAGGGACTCAGTTTTCTGCAAGTCTAACTATATCTAAAAGTACTAGATATGGAACATAAAAAGCTACACAAAGATTTGGCTTCTGTTTATCTCACAGCCTCCTTAGCTTAGTTTATATATAGGACACCCCCACCTCCCCTGCCCATGGCTTGCTTTTCACAACCTTTGGAATATTCTGTACAGATGTTTTAGACCTTCTGAAAGCAAGATGCTAAATTAATAGACCTAAACTAAATTTCTGGGAGGGAAGAAGGGAAGAGCAATAAAGGTAGAGATGAGAAGGGTTCCAAAGATAAAATTGTCTAACTTCTAAATTTTGTCTCACATCTCATTGTGGAGCTCTGATTCTTGGGCTGCTTACCATAGTAATAAGCTAAGTTGGGAAAAGTGATCGTCCAGCCATTGGCTTGACCTATTTTAGCTGGGTGGCTTGAAAGTTTGATTTTTCAAAAATCAATTTCTGAAGTAGTTTTTTTTTTTTTTTTTTTGGTCTGTAGTGAAGCCTCCAAGAGATTTAGAGATTTTAGCATCTGAATTTTGTTATGAATAACTACCTACTCCAAGATGGAATTCTTGGTATTTCTAAAATATTCTTCTCTAGTAATATAATATTTATTTTTGCAGAGGAATCCCTTACTCATTCTCTCTCTCTGTCTCTCTCTCTCTCAGGGTATATTCCCATAAAATAGTTGTTTTTTCAGCTAGAAAAATGAAATTCTAAAAGCTTTTGAGTCTTTCAAAAAGTACAAATTTTATGGCAGACACAACTTTTCCTTAAATTAACAATGCATTTTCATTTGCTAATTGGGAAAAGAGGAAGACTAAAAGTGCATAGGACAATATTTCAGCCACATGAACAAGAACATCATTAGCTGCTCAAAACAATTTTAGATCCCCTTGAATTGACTCTATTACCCTTTTATCTGCTGCACACTTCAGTAGGAATGTTTGTTCTACACTAAATACTTTACTAATTATGCCGATTCCTCCAAAATGTTATTATTTCAGATATCTATTATTACTTCTAATTTAATTCTGTTCTACTCAGAGACTATATTTTGTATGATTTCAATCTTTAAAAAAAAATTTTATACTCTTTTTATGGCCCTGAATATAGGCCATGTGTATCTGAAAAGATTATATTGCTCTGTAGAGTGCTCTATAAGTATCAAATATGTCAAGCTAGCTAATAATGTTACTCATGTTTTTGTATCCTTCCTCATTTGATGTCAATGGTTCAACAATTTTTGAGAGAAGAAAGTTGAAAACTGCTGCTAAAGCTGTGAATTTTTATATTTCTCCTCTGAGTTTTGTCAGGTTTGTTTTGTTTTGTTTTGTTTTGCCTTATGTATATTGAAGCTCTGTTACAAAGCTCAGTCACATTTTAGATTATCTTTTCTTGAATTGACGCTTTATCATTGTTAAACATCTCTGTTTATCCCTGAGGAGATCTACTTTCTCTGATATTAATGTAGGCACTCCAACTTTCTTTTGACTAGTTTTTCATGGAATCTATTTTTCTATCCTTTTACTTTTTATCTGTAACATTATATTAAAAATAACTTATTGTAGACAGATGTAGAGAAATCTTAGTATTTCATCCACTCTGATAACACTGACCTTGTACTTGAATTGTTTGGACCATTGTAATTATCAATGTGGTTAGAATTCAGATTAACATCATTTTTATTTCCTACTTTTTCCATCGTTTAAAAATTTGTACTCTCTTTCTGCCCTGTTTTTGGATTAAATATTTTATAGGATTCCATTTTATCTTCACTGTGGCTTATTAGCTATGACTTGTTTCATTATAGTGCTTTCTGTAGGTTTGACAATGAGAAGGGTTTTTTTACTTAACACATTCTACTTTCATTCCCCTACATCCTTTTGTTATTGTTGCCATATGTTTTGCTTCTACACATTACAAAACCACAATATGTTATTTTTGTTTGAAACAATTGTGTTTAAAAGATGCAGATTTCAATCTCATATCATGTTCCTTTTACCTGAAGAACTTTTTTTCATATTTAAAGTAGTACAAGTTGTCAGGCAATGAATTTGATGCACCTTTTTTACTTTAACGTCGAGAAAAATTTTCCCTTTTGTGCTGGTTTGAAAGGAAGCATGCCCCCTAAGAAAAGCCATGTTTTAATATAAATTCCATTTCATAAAGGTAGAATAATTTCTATTCAATACTGTATGTTTGAAACTGTGATAGGATCATCTCCCTGGATGATGTGATTTAGTCAAGAATTGTTATTAAACTGGATTAGGGGACGACATGTCTCCACCCATTTGGGTGGGTCTTGACTGGTTTATTGGAGTCCTATAAAAGGGGAATAAGAGATTCAGAGAGAGCAGAGAATGCTGCAGCACCACGAAGCAGAGAGTCCATTGGAGATGAAGAAGGAAAACGCCTCCTGGGGAGCTTCATGAAACCAGAAGCCAAGAGAGTAAGCTAGCAAACTAGAACACCTTTCATTTTAGAAAGGTATTTTTGCTTATACATATAATTCCATGTTGATAGTTTTCTTCTTTCAGCACTCCAGTCTTACCATTTTCTTTTGGCTTACCTAGTTTTTTAAAAGCTCTTAACAGTTATCTTTGTTCTTGTCTATATTTTATGTCTTTTTTTCTTTGACTACTTTTAAGATTTTCATTTTCGTACTTGTTTTCAGAAATTCAATTATGATTTGCTTTGATGTGGTTCTCTATGTGTTTATCCTGCTTGGGGGTTGTTGAGATTCTTAGATCTGTAAGTTTATAGTTTTCATCAACTGTAACAAACTTTGAGCCATTTTTCTTACATTTTTTTTCTATTCACTCTCCCCCAATTTCTGTGACTGCTATTACAACTATGTTAAACCCCTTGATGTTATCCCACAGGATACTGAGACTTTTAATTTATTTAGTTTTGCTTGGTATTTTTCTATCATTAGTAACTTTTTAAATCATTTTCATTTATTTCATTAAGAATGAAGTAAAACAGTTTTCTAAATGGTCATGTATCTTTTATTACAAATATCTTTTTTACAGATGTTTTAACAGATTCCCTGTTCATATCCTTTGTTTATTATCTACTTAGATTTTTCATCTTTTCTTCTATGTATAAGAAATCAGTCCTTTGTCATACGCATTGCAAATATTTTCTTATTTGTTGTCAATCTTTTTATTTTATTTGTGTGGTGTGTTTGTGTATGGTTCCATACAGAAGTATTCAAATTTATTATTTTTCTTTATGGAGTCAAGGTTTCCCATCATACCTGGAAAGGCCTACCTCATTCCAAGAAAAGAAGTATTCTCTCATGTTTTTGTTCTCATTTTTTCTTATTTTTAAGCTTAAATTTTTTATTAATCTTGAATTTATTTATATTTAAGAAGTGAGTGACAGGCCTTTGTCCAGGATAGATATTAATTCCTTCAATACTATTTACTGAATAATCCATCTTTCCACCTACTGACCATACTTAACATCTATATTAGGATTAGATTTATCTGTAAGTTATACACCAAAAATAAGAAAATTACTTAAAGAAGAAAAAAGTACATCCTTTCTTATAATGGAAGTTTGTAGTCTAAGGCTTACGTAGTGGTTCTATTCCATTAATTCCTCAGAAACGCAGACTAGCTTATTGATCCACCACCTATAAAATTGGTACATTTTTGGTCCAAAGCAAATGTGAACCAAAATGTAGAACATGCTCTTTGGTCCAATCTGGTTTCATTTATATGCCAGGTGGCAGGATGAAGGAGGGAATGAAGAAGAAAACAATTAATGGGTGCAGAGACCTTTTTCTTAAGGAAGTTTCCCAAATGCTACCATATCACACTTGCTATACATTTTTTTATAAACTTTTTTTATTAATTAAAAAACTTAACAAAAGAACATTAAGATATCATTCCATTCTACATATACAAT
>PVIY010029652.1:0-31817 GCA_004026745.1 Myrmecophaga tridactyla | reverse complement strand
GGAGAAAATATTTGGAAATCACATACCAGACAAAGGTTTGATTTCCTGTATATACAAAGAAATCATACAACCCAACAAAAAAGGAACAAACAACCCAGATACAAAATGGCCTAAAGATACAAATAGGCATTTTTCTGAAGAACAAATACAGATGGCTCAAAAGCACATGAAGAGATGCTCATTTTCATTGGCTTTAAGGGAAATACAGATCAAGACTACAATGAGATACCACCTCACACCTATAAGAATGGCTGCTAATAAACAAACAGGAAACTATAAATGTTGGAGAGGACGTGGAGAAACTGGGACATTTATGCACTGCAGGTGGGAATGTATAATGGTGCAGCCACTATGGAAGTCTGTTTGGCAATTCCTTAGGAAACTAAATATCGAGTTGCCTTATGACCCAGCAATAGTACTACTTGGTATATTTGCAGAAGAGCTGAAAGCAATGACACAGACATTTGCATACCAATGTTCATAGCAACATTATTCACAATTGCCAAAAGATGGAAACAAACCAAATGCCCATCAGCAGACAAGTGAATCAACAAAATATGGTATATACATATGATGGAATATTATGCAGCAGTAAGACGAAATGACGTCCTGAAGCACAAGACAAGATGGATGTACCTTGAGGACATAATGCTGAGTGAAATTAACCAGAAACAAAAAGACAGATGCTGTATGATTCCACTTTTATGACCACCATAAAGGTATACTCAGAGGCTTCTATACAGAATATAGGGAACTTATAGATGCACAGAAACTAGAGATAGATGAACCATTAGCCAATGAGGTTGAACTCCAATATAAGGGAATAGATAGGCATGAGGGTCATTCTCTAGAGGGTCTAGAAGTAATATTACCATACTGAAGATGAACAAGATTGAAAGGGGTTCTATACACCTATGTGTCCCACTGATTCACACTAGAAATATGAATTAGCTCTCATAAGAATTACTTCAAAGATATGATTCTTGTATAAAGAGTGTTTTAGTCCAGGGTACAGGGGGAAAACTGCTTTTACATGCTATGAGCTATGTTCAGAAGGAAACCATCAGCACTACCACAGCAACAGCAGAGGTATATAACGGGGTGAGGGACAAGAGTTAAGAGGAGCTTTAGATTTCCTATTTGGCAAGGATGTGTTTATCGGTTTTCTTTCTCCTGGGAACAATGAATTTATCTAAAATTGAGAACGTTGATGGACTGTGGACTCTGGGCCCCTCTACATGATGCCCGATGAATGCAGGTGGCTGAAGGACGCACTGACAGAGAAGCAGATGGTGAACGATGGTGTATATTTATGAACGAAGGTTGTGCTGCTACAAAAAGGAACAGTTGTGAGGCATGCAACAATGTGAATGAACATGTGGGATATGTGGTGAGACAAAATAAGCCAGAAACAAAAGAATAAGAACGGTACGGTCACCTTTACAAAATGCTTATAAGAAAACAGGGGCCTAGATTGTAAGCTTTCAGAGCAGACACATTAAGTCCGGAATGGTGAGTATTATTCCTGGATTTTGAGAGGCTGTTTTATATATATATATATATAAAATTTATATATATATTAAATTTATATATATAAAACCTATTATTTAGAAACAAGAACAAAGCCAAACAGGTTGGGGTTAAAGTAATTCAGAACAGAGGGGTAAGGAAGACAGTGTCTATATTTTAGAACCACACATACTCTTTGAGACCAATGGAAGAAAGGTTTATTTGATCTGGAACTGAAATTCTCTGTAGTGCATAATCTAATTCAACCTATCTGTATAGCTCATTTGAATAACTGAAAAACAGGGAGCACAGAATAAGAAAGTGGACCTTTAATATTGCTTAGATTATTGTAATGCTTAGAAACATCCTAGAGTATATTAAGCAGATAATCAAAAAGTGTTGGCAAAGTCCCTGAGGGAGGGGAGAAAGAATATGGAACTATTAAACCTTACCAACAGGGAATCTCCTGATACTATGTCAAACTTTAGGGACACCCAAATCAATAGGCCATGCCCTCGAACATGAGTCTCACTCTTGTGAAGCTTATATAGGTAGCGAAGAAGCTTAGACTACCTATAGGCATGCCTAAAAGTTACTTCTGGAGGACCTCTGTTGTTACTCAGATGTGGCCTCAGTCTCGCTAAACCCAATTTGGCAAGCGAAATCATTGCCCTCTCCACTACTACATAGGACATGACATCCAGGGGTAAAATTCTCCCTGGCAATGTGGGAGATGACTCTCAGAGATGAATCCAGGCCTTATATCGTGGAATCAACAATTCCATCCTGACCAAAAAGGGGAAAAGAAGTGTAATTAATTATCAGTGGCAGAGAGAGTTCAAATAGAGTTGAGAGGCTACTCTGGAGGTTGCTCTTACTCAAACTTCAGGTAGACCTTGCTACCTATCATCACCTGCCAACCCCCAACCAGGACCATTCCAGCAAATCCTAAAGAACACCTAGGGCAATATGTAAGATTCCACAAGGATTCCAGGCATTAGAGTAATTTTCCAGAAACCTACAACCTCCAGATGGGTCCTTGGTCCAAATAAGTCCTGAAACCTAGCCCAGCCTCTCCAGAACATAAGATAGTTCCATCTCCCTACCCCATATTATGACAGACCCTTCCAATATCAAAAATTTAGAATTGCCATAGCCCAAACAACCCCAAAGAGAGCTATGGAAAGATCAAAGATGATGGTGGAATTATACATAAGAGATAGGACTTAACAAATGAATATGAATGCTGAATCATTAAATTGATATCTCTTTTAGTCTCTAGTATTTTAGAGCAGCTAGAAGTAAAAACCTAAAATTGTGAAATTGTAACCCTTGTCAAAGTCTGAAATATGTTCTGCAACTAATTGTGGTGCTGTGCTTGGAAATTTACAGCTTTTTTGTATATACGTTATTGTTCACAAAAAAAGAAGGAAAAAAAGTCAATTATGATGACAAAAAAATATTTAAGCTCTGTATCCTCTTCTATTTTGGAGCAGCTAAAAAGCAAAATATGAGCAGATCATATGGTAGCCCATGACAAACACTGCAATCTGTCCTGTAGCAATTTGTTGAAGAGTTCTTTGAAAACTATCGCTTTTTTATTTCTTTGCTTTGTATACTTGTTATTACTATACAATTTAAAAAGTTTAAAAAAAAAGTACACAGGTTATACATAAACTTCGGGTATTTAGGTGACACCTGAGACTCAGTGTTAGAGCTCTGAAGCTGTGAAAGTCAGTAGTGCTCCATACGGGAACTATTTAAAAAGTTGAAAATGTGATCAAGCTTCGAATAAAGATATGAATGAAGTTGATCTGGATGGGACTAAGGTAATCAGAATACAGGGGTAAAGGGTGATACAGTCCATATTTTAAATTTTTAACTTCTGTATGAGACCAAAGGAAGAGATGTTTATTTGGTGCAAAATTTATATTTTGGGTAGTGCATTTCCTAAGTTAACTTGTACGGTCAGTTTTGGTGAACACCATAAGTGCATGGAATCTTGACTAAGGAGTGAGATCTTGTTGGTTTGTTCAGATTGGTGTGATGCCTCAATATAACCCAGAACAATATGGGCAGTGAATAAAGAAGTATCTGCAAGGTTCCCTTGGGAAGACTGGAGAGAAAGGAGGAAATATTCCCCATTTGGAGAATTTCTGAAATTCTCACAGGCTGTGGGGACAACCAAATCAAAAGGCCAAGCCCTTGATCTTGGGATTCACCCCTATGAAATTTATTCCTGCAAAGGATAGGCTAAGCCTACTTAAAATTATGCCTCAGCATCACTGCCCCAGAGAACCTCTTTTGTTGCTCAGATGTGGCCTCTCTCTTTAAGCCAACTCAGCAAGGGAACTCACTGCCCTCCCCTGCTACAAAGGACATAACTCCCAGAAGTAAATCTCCCTGGCAATGTGGGACAGCAATCCTGGGATGAGCTAGGACCCAGCATCAAGGGACTGAGAAAGCCTTCTTGACCAAAAAGGGAAGAGTGAAATGAGACAAAATAATGTTTCAGTGGCTGAGAGATTTCAAACAGAGTCAAGAGGTCATCCTGGAGGTTATTCTTATGCATTATATAGATATCCCTTTTTAGTTTATGGTGTAGTGGAGTGACTAGAGGGAAGTGCCTGAAACTGTAGAGCTGTGTTCCAGTAGACTTGATGCTTGAAGGTGACTGTTTAAAGATATAACGTGGCTATGTGATTGTGAAAACCTTGTGTCTGATGCTCCTTCTATCCAGGGAATGGGTAGATGAGTAAAAATATATATATATGGATAAAAATAAATAAATAATAGAGGTGATAAGAGGTAAAATATATTGGGTAAATGGAGGAATACCTAGTGGTCAATGAGAGGAAGAGGTAAGGGGTATGGGATGTATGAGTTTTTTCCTTATTCTTTTTATTTCTTTTTCTAGAGTGATGCAAATGTTCTAAAAAATGATCATAGTGATGAATACACAACTATGTGATGATATTGTAAGGCACTGATTGTACACCATGTATGGAATGTATGTGTGTGTGTTGAAGATTTATCAATAAAAATATATATTTAAAAAGTGCACAGGTTATAAACACAGAAGAAAGAGTAACCTATCATACCTAACAAGGAACCCCAAAAAGTTTTGTACTTGGATTGTATGTCAATATCTGTAAGGACCCAGGACCCAGGCCCACCCCCTTCTCCACTTTCAGTGCAAGTCACATAACCGGCTACATGATGAGGACAGATGATAAAGGTCAAAGAACATAAAAAAAACCCTCCCCTAATAATCTAATCTCATGAGAGTCTGCTGAAACTCCATTGTAACCAAATATTACAAGACTCTTAAACTTTATAAGCTGTTCCTGGGCATGCATCCCCCTCTCTCTTTTCCTCTCTTGGCTTTGAAAGGAGTGCAGACTTTCATCTCCCAAAAAGCCACCATTGGTAAAATCTTCTTCCTTCCCTAATTAAACTCATAGGTAATCTTCTGTCTAGTGTGTTCTTTGGTCTCAGAGTTGTGCTTGGTTAGAACATTGGGTTAGATGTGGCCTCTCTCTCTAAACAGCTGCCAGCTATAGAAAGCCTGAATCTGGTAAAAGGAAACTGCGTGGGTAACCCTAGGGTGGCCTACTTCCTTGGTCACCCACATGCTTGACTGTGCTGCACTCTGTTGGCTATTGTGTGTGATGTGGTCAGGTATGGCAGGCTTGCTCGAGGAAGACAGAGAAATCCACAAGTCCATTGGGCCTTGCAATGGACTGTTGTAGAAAGAAGGAAATCAGCAGATTTGGAGGATACATTGAATGAGAGATTATGCCTTGTAGAAAAGATTTTAGAAATATTAGTACGCCAGAGTAAGAGGGCACATCCTGACTTCACCTGACTAGAATCCTGTAGGTTCTTTATCTGATAATGAAAAGAAAAAAAAAAGAAGAAATTTGGGAGGCAAAACATGGAGTAATGCCATGTTTGTATGCTATGTTTCCAAAGGTTACCTCTTTACTATGAGGAATGAACACTCAATTTTTTAATATTTTCTTAAATAGGGCCATTCAACCTATGTTTGCCCTCAGCTTGGAAGGAGAACAAAGGATCTTCATTGTGCTCCCATGAAGCTATTCACATAGCCTGACCATCTGCTGTGGGCTTGGAGCAAAGAATTTGGCTAAATGGAAAATGTAATTCTATTCATTATATTAATAATATCATGTTAAACAGTAACTTACCAGAACTAAAAAGAAAAGCCTCAGGCTCATTGCTATTTCACCTTAACAGCTAGGGATGGACAATTGATTATGGTGGACTACAATACTTTGGCTATCCTATCAAAACTTGGGTATTGCATGGTTGGGAAAGGCAAAATATTTTCCTTTTGTAGTGAATGCTAAGGTACAATGTTTTCCTATGATGAATATACCAAAGCAACTAATGGCTTTCTTGAGATTGTTGCAGTATTGGAAATCTTTCATTCCACATTCAGCACAAATGTTAAAACTTTTGTATGGTTTGATTAGGAAAAGCTACCCCTGAGAATGGAATACCTCCCAGCAGGCTGCTTTTGAAAAAGTCAGAATGGCTACCACACTGGCTCAGACTTTATAGGGGATGTGCTGGTTGAAAGGACTATGTGCCCTAGAAAAAGCCATGTTTTAATCCTGATCAATCTTGTGGAGGCAGCCACTTCTTCTAATCTTGATTCAACACTTCAGGTTGGAAACCTGATTAGATTATCTCCATAGAGATGTGACATGCCCAATTGTAGGTATTAACCTTTGATTAGAGATGTGACTGCACCCATTCCTCATGGGTCTTGATTAGTTTACTGGAATCCTTTAAAAGAAGCAGCATTTTGGAGAGAGCAACAGAACGATGAGAACCACAAGAGCCCACACAGCCAGAGACCTTTTGGAGATGAAGAAGGAAAATGCCCCTGGGAGAGCCTCATGAAACAAGATGCTTGGAAAGAAAGCTAGCAGACGTCACCATGTTCACCATGTGCCTTTGCAGTTAAAAAAAAAAAAAAACCTGAATGTTATTGGCCTTCCTGAACCCACATATTCTTCCCTGGATGCCTTAGATTGTCCATTTCTATACTAATTTGGAAATATTCAAGGCCTTAGAACTGTATATTTGCAACTAAATAAATTCCCCATTTTAAAGGCCATTCCGTTTCTGGTATAACACATTCCAGCAGCTAGCAAACTAGAAAAGGGTGACTACAGATATGCCTTGTGGATTAGATATGGCCAGTACCAATACTGGCTTTGGGTGGGGCTTGTGACAAAGGCAATAGGAAAAGCGAGTTAAAAGAGCTGAACTCTGGTACAGCCCCTTAGGAAAGCAATTGTGTACTACCTATAAAGCCTTACTGCAGCTGAAGGACTAACTCAGAAATTCCTCGTGAAATTAAGAACAGCCATCCCTATACAGGGGTGGATATGGAACACTGTCACTAAGCCACACTCAGTCAATGAAATGAAATGGAAAACTTATCTGATACAGCGCAGCACTTTCAACAAATGCTTCAATGCATTTGTTGCATTTAACTGCAAAAATACATGATATCCTGAGACCGGTTTCTGTTGTGGAAGAGCAACACTTGCCCTTCCCTGCTGATCCCCCAAGGTGACTGTCTCTATGCTCATCTTGATGCATATGGTAGTATACCTAAATATACCTGGTATACTGACAGATTAGGATGCGAGCAGCCTGCCAGGTGGATGGCAGGCACCACGTAACCTAGCGTGCACACTGTTGTATACAACTTATATTAGATAATGTGCTACCCAAAATATAAATTTTGCACCAAATAAACATCCCTTCCTTTGATCTCACACAGAAGTTGAAGTTTTAAAATGTGGACCATATCATCCTTTATCCTGTATTGTGATATACCCTGATCCTGTCCAAATCAACTTATTCATATCTCTAGTTGAAGTCTGATCACTTTCTCAACTTCTAAAACTGAATTCTTTACCTGGTAATATTGAAGATATGCTTTAATAAAATTTCATGGACTAAAGCCAACATCACATGACACTGCTGAATGGTTGCACAAAGACAGGATGCCAAGGGCACCAGACTGTGTAGACACTGGCACAGCAATTCCAGCTGCCCATCACCAGACAACTCTGAAAGAAGTTGTGAACACCTACCCTTACTGTCTGCTGTGATGCACAAGGATGCTTCACATTGGCCATGAGAAGATTCCGGTCAACCAGGTATAGATTATAGTGAACCCCTTCCCTCATCCGGAGGTACAAAATATACTTTAACAGCCATAAATATGGCCACTGGACTGCTGCTGGCCTTCCCAACATGGAAAGCTAACAAAGAGCTACATTATGTAGCTTAGAAAAGCTCAGTGTACTCTTCAGGATCTCCACACATGTGGACAATAACAGGGGGACCCTCTTCATCAGAAAGTAACCCAAGCCTGGACTACTAAATGTGTCATTCTCCTTATAACCCCACAGCAGCAGGGTTAATTGAAAGGATGAATAGGCTTTTAAAAGAGCAATTAAATGGTGATAAGCAATCTCTGCAGCAGTGGGCATGCTGGTTGTATCTGGCCCTTGACAGCCTCAATTCATGGCCATAAGCAGTTGCACCCACCCATGTTGAACTGGTAACAGCAGGGACCATGCAGGCATTGCAAATTCAGATAAAAGGACCAGCAGCATTACAGCCACAATGAGAAAATGAACATAACTTGCTCTTTGCCTGTGCCACAAGCATTAGAAATTGGGGGAAATAAGGTTGATTGGCCATGGTCCTAGCCAATTCAACCATGCTGATTGGGAATCCTAAGCCCATGGGATATCGGGATCGTCCAAAATTTAGGTATTAGACCACAGTTTATACACAAAATGCCAAAAATTATATATGTAAACCAACCCAGGACCCCACATTTCCCACAAGGCACAGTACTTATGACTCTGTGGATACTGATTATGCCCAGGTTAACTGTGGATTTGATTCCAAAAAGTTTCCTGCAATTGGAGGGGGAAAGGTGTGGTATCTGCCTACTAATGAAAATTTAGCTTGTATTCTTATTGCCCTTAGTATCATAGCAACCACTTTCAGCAATAGGCTTCTGCAAAAAAACATCTCAATGCTGATTATTGCACTAAACTGCCACTGTCTAATGCCACTGGCCTGCCTTGGACTGTGACCCCTGTGAACTGGATTGTGTAAAACACCTTGCTGGCCTAGCAGAATTCAGCATTTCAGACAGATCTGGAAGAGAATCTTCTTATTTAGGACTGAAATAACATGTTTCATCAATTATCAGTAGAATGATTTACTTTCCTTTCACAGCCATGGTTGCCTTATTTTGTGGAGTTATCATCTCTGTGTAGGAATGCTCTACTGTCTCTCATATTGTTAATGAATGCAATGTCTATCCTAAGGTCAACATGGTTTTCTTTGTGGGGGTGGATTGCAAGGACCCAGGGGTAGGGACTCTGTCCCCTCCTCCATTTTGAGAGCAAGCCACATAGCTGCCTACATAACTGGGATAGACATTAAAAATCAAAGAAAGTAAAAACCTCTCTCCCCTAATATCCAAATCTCATGAGAGTCTGCTGAAACTCCATTTTCCAGTCCAGGACAACCCCAGGACCAAAGAAGATGCAAGACAATTACCCATGAGTTTCATTTGGAGCTCATGGACAGGAAGACCTCCCCCAATAGTGGCCGGTTGGAATTCTAAAGTCTGTACTTCACCCAAAACCAAGACAGGAAAAAAGAGAGAGAGCATGCCCAGGGAAAGACTTATAAAGTTTAACAATCTCACAAGATTTGGTTACAATGAGGTTTCTGCACGAGATTGGGTTATTAGGGGAGGGAGGACTTACACTTTGACCTTTAGTGTCCATCCCAGTCATGTGGGCAGCTATGTTACTTGCTCTCAAAATCAAGGAGAGGGCAGGGCCCGGGCCCTTCATTCTAACCAAATCTCACGAAATGGTTAAACTTTATAAACTGTTCCCGGACACGGGTCTCTTCCTCCGTTTTCCTCTCTTGGCTTTGGGTGGAGTGTGGACCTTCAGCTCCCAACCAGTTACCAATGTGAAAATCTTCCTTCTGCCCGTAAGCCCCTAATTGAACTCAGGGGTAATCTTGTGTCTAGCATGTTCTTTGGTCTCGGGGTTATGCTGGGCTGGAACAAAATCAGTTCTGTGTTTCCCGTAAGTTAAGCAAAATATTTGGGAAAAAGTGAGTATACCAGTTTGCATCTTTGTATGTATTTATGACTTTATGTAATAAAGTTTATATTCATTAAAAAGCAAACACTGTAGATATGGGTGGTATTGCTTCTGACTCTGTTTCTTTATAATTCTTCTTTAAAATGACCCCAAAAATGTTTACATTTTTGGTTTTCATCATAAAATTTTTTAACAAGACACAGCTTTAATAAAGGACATGTGCCACGGTCTAGCCACCAATAGACAAGATAAAAATACCTACACTTTCTGCTAATACCATTAGTTATGGTAAGCAGATAATGCTGGCTTTGCTTGATTGCTTAGCTTTGCTCCTGTGTCTAAGAGTACATAAGCTGGAAATTTCTAGGAAAATAAATACTTAAATGCTCTTTTCTCGATGTGGCTATGGTTCAAATTTTTTCGGAGCTATTCTCAGAGTCTCTGGCCTGTTTTGTTACATATTCACAAAAATGGTGTTGGGAACCAGGGCCCAGGATTCCCCTCCACATTGAGAGCAGGGCATTGCACATAGCCACCTACATGACCAGGGCAGACATTAAAGGTCATCAGCCTTCCTGGGGCTAAGGGGGGTGGGGGAAGAAGGTACAAATGTTATTGTAAACAAGGCATTGAAACTCCCTTCCCTTGATCACAACTGATAATAAACCGCCACCCCACTGTGTCACGAGACCCTGCTGAAATTCTGTATTCTTACACCCTTATCCTAATCCTTAGAAGCCCTTGCACTTCCCTGCCCCCTTGCAGGGAGCTGACGTCTATGCCCTGACCAGCCACCATCAGAAAGAATCCTCTCTTGTTCATAAATCCCAATTAAATTCATGTTTAACTCCATGCCTGACATGTTCTTTGGTCTTCGGGCTGCCCCATCCAAGCCCTCCATGAGCTGGGTCCTAACAAGTGGTAAAATCTCATCATTTGAAGGTTAACTGAATTTTGGAAACAGATTAGAGTCATTCAGAGCTATTAAGCATTCAATAAGTATATGAAATAAGTAAGTGTAAGGCTGGTCAAGTAAATATTTTGAAAGAGAACACATTCAGAAAAATATCCTTTTATACATACATTTCAGACGTTGCCATGAGCAATTTACGTGTAATAATTGGAAAAGTAAATATTTATTATATAAATGTGAAAAGCACACAATACACTTAAAGTACAGTTCATGCTTTATCTGTTCTCAACTATCCATAATTGATTATTTATTCACACAACTCAACTTCTAAAAGTTTTATCGCCCTCTATTTATAAGCATACGTTACTGAAGACCAAAAAGCAAACACTTGCATTTTTCGTCTATATATCACCTTATTGTCACAAAGATAAAAATTGATTGGGCTGCTTATTTTCTTGCCCAAGCTGGGAAAAAAAAAAAAAATCATCCACTACCACCTAATTCTATCAACACTGTTGCTAATTTTATTGTTCCACAGAGCTTCAAATGTTCAGTCCTAGCTTACTTTTTGCTGAACACTCCAAGAAAGAATAAAGTGCTAGTCTTTTCACTCCCAAAGTAGGAAGGCTCCTCTCTGACCTTGCCTCACCTCCCTCCAATCCTTTCCTTCCTCTTTTGTCATTCTCTCAAAGTTTTTTTTAACTGTACTTCTACATTTTTGTCACAATCAATGATGGGCAAATCAGGCATATCATTACTAACATTATCTTTAGCCATTAACTATCATTAATATGATGGTGTAGAATTGTTGCAATGAGACCAACCGTATAAAACCAAAACTTGACAATTGGCGCACTGTAGAACTCGTAAACTTTCCTGGTCCACGGAAGGCTTTTAGGTCCGATCTTTAAATCAAGGAGCTGATTTTCATCTAGTTTCTCATCAGCACCCCTTTCCAAATCATATTCTCTCTGCAAAATAAACAAATAAGGAATCATTTATTGTCAAGGTCTTAATTAAAATATTGACTGGTGCAAGCATCCAGAAAATATTTTAAAATGATATAGTGGAAGTTAATTGACCATTCATCAGTCACATTATAATCTTAGCCTTGAAAGGAGAGAAAACTTCATGTGTATCATATAATTCTTTGGTCAGGAAAGGGAGCACAGGGTATTTCTGAATTGCAGTTGGGTCTCTAATAATCAAACCTAATCAAATGGAGAGCAGTTCTAAAGATTTTTAAATGACCCTTTTTCAGTCCTGTTTAATCTCCTTTCTTAGTAATTTTAGAACCTAGCAATACTCATAAAATTCCTGTGAAATCAATGATGGGTGACATAATTTATGAATACTACAGAAGAAGAAAACAGACGTGCATCATTATGCCTCTTTTCAGAATCACGGGAAAATCGGGCACAGGGTTAATGTCAGGATTCCAGCCTCTGCCAACTTCTCCACTGATTCATACCAGTGGGTCTTTACCTGGAGTCCATGTTCTCCATGAGCTTCAGGCGTTCCTTGGCCCCCAGGATGATTAATTTTATGTGTCATTATGGCTAGGTTATGGTATCCACTTGTTTTTTCAAACACTAGCTTCCTAGACAGGATTAGCATCTAAAATCAGTTGACTTGAAGTGAAGGAGATTACCATCAGGATTGTAGGAGGGCCTCATCTAATCAGTTCGAGGCCTTCAGAGCAAAAAACTGAGGCTTCTGCTAAAATGCAGAAATTCTACCTCAAGACCAACTCTGGTGTGAGTTTCCAGCCTGCCTGCCCTACAAATTTCAGACTCGCCACCCCCACACTTGCATGAGTCAATTCATTAAAATAAATCTGTTTTTATATAGATAATCTCCTGTCACTTCTGTTTCTCTGAAGAGCCTTTGATGATGCAAACTCCCTGCAACTATATGCAAGTTTTTATATGTACACGTCTTTTTCTAGAGAAAGAATCAAATCTTTCATCAGCTTCTCAACATGGGTACCCACTGGGAAGAACCTTTACAAAGGAAAAAGAGTAGAAGGAAAAGAAGGGAAAAGAAGGGAAGCAAAGAAGGGATTGTAGTCAAAGGGGAAACTGAGGAGTGGTGAGAAGGAAGCAAAAGACACTTTCGCCCACTTTATAGAATCCTGGCTGGTTTTAATTTTTTTAAGGAAAAATGCATTACTGTTGAAATTTTAAAAAATGTAATATTAAACAAAAATAACTTTATCAATTTTTTTTCTTTTTTCTTTTTATTTTTTTTTCTGAAGTGATGCAAATGTTCTAAAAAATGATCATGGTAATGAACACATAACTCTGTGACGATATTGTGAGCCACTGGTTGTACACCATGTATGGAATGTATAGATTTATCAATAATAATAATTTTGGGGGTGCAAGGGTAGTTCAGTGGTAGAATTCTCACCTACCATGCAGGAGACCCTGGTTCAATTCCCAGCCCATGAACTTCCCAAAACAAACAAGCAAGCAAACAAACAAACAAAAAAATTCAACAAAAGGTGCTTCAATAATGGTATACTCACATGGAAAAAACAATGAAATGTGTTCCCACCATACAGCACACACACACAAAAATAATAATAATAGTAATTTTATCTGCTACTCCACAGGTGAGTAATTTCTTCAACCTATTCATAAAAGACAGCTCTCTAACATCAGACCTGCAAGATTGGCAAGATTTTTCAAGCCAATGAAGGAATGAAAATTTGCTTGAATGTTTCATATAACTGCAAGAAAACCTGATTTTTGTAGCCTCAGGCATCTAGACAGGTTATCTATACTGCCTGATTATTCAGTCTTTCATTTAACTTTCGGCAGTGGGACTGGGATTTTGACTTGGAGGTACAGGAACTGACCCACCTCCTAACAGCCTTGAGCCAGCTTAAAATTAAAATTGCTTAGAACCAATTTAAAAAGTCATCATTTATTGAATGACACCAATACCACCACATCAGAAAGACTCCAGAAAATAATTTAATGGATGGCCTTGTTACTAAATAACTTCTCATCATTTTCCCTATGAGTGTTTCATTGTATTCTAATTACTCTTGATAGTTTGGTATGGATTATAAAGTACTAATTGATTCTATCTCTAACTTGAATTCAAAGACCTCAACTAATATGCTGAAGACAATGTAGTAATATAAATTCAAATTCAGGACTTTTTCTTTAGTTACATATTTGTGTGTGTGTATAGACAGAAAATTATGCAGATTAGATAGATGGAAGGATGGATGGATAGCAGACAGACAGGCAAATAGATAGACAGATAGAAAGACAGAAAGACAGAGAGATGACTGAGGCAACCCAAGGGTTGGGACCCCCCTCCCTTGGGGAAGCACATAGCAGCTTGCATGAAAATTCACCTCTCCTAATCACTTCTGGTAACCAATTCTCACAGGACTCTGCTGAACCAAATCTCATGAGAGTCTGCTGAAATCTTATTGTAACCAAATTTGGGGGGAAACTGTTAAACTTTATAAGCACCCCCCACCCCTTGGTACTCATTCTCTTGTTTGGGTGGAATGCTGGAAATAATTTCCCAACTGGCCACCATTAGAAGAATTTTCCCCTGCCCATAAGTCCCTAATTAATATTTATGGTCAGTTTTTTTGCTGGTGTGTCCTTCGATCTTGTGCTGGGCTAGAACATTTGGTGAGCCAGCCAGGAGACCAAAGAGCCACTGACATGAGTTTGGCGAAAGGAGACTTATGGGGGTAATCATAGGGTGGTCTGTCTCCTTGATGTGGGGAGAAGTTGCCCACTTGCTTGACTGTGCTGCAGTCAGTTGGCCATTGTGTGCAGTACAGTCTGCTATAGCAGACTGTCTCAAGGAAGACAGAGAAACCACAAGTCCACCGGGGTAATCCCAGGATGGGTTCCCACTTGTATGACTGTACTGCAGTAAGTTGGCCAATGTACTGCAGTCAGTTGGCATTGATGCGTGGCATCGCCAGCTATAGGAGACTGTCACAGAGAAATCAATAGATCTGAAGGACTTATTGAGTGAGAGGCTATGCCTCGTAGATACGAGTTTAGAAATATTGACATGTCAGTATGCTAGAGTAGGAGGGCCAGGGACTGCCCAAGGGGCAAGTGACTTCCCTTGACTGGGACCCAAAGGTTTGGAGTTCCATAAATTCTTCATCTAATGATGAAAAAGAGGCAAAAAAAAAAAAGAAGTCTGGGAGGCAAAAGGTGGAGTGACACCACCTTTGTTTGCAACAGTTCCAAAAGTTGCCTGTTTACTACAAGGAATTAACATGCAATTCTTTATATTTCCTTATATAGGGTCAGTCAGCCTGTGTTCACCTTCACCTGAGAAGGAAAATAAAGGATTTCCATTGTGCTTCCACGAGGCTATTTACATGGCTGAATAATCTGAATCATCTGTGAGTCTCCTAGCAAAGGATTTGGCTAAATGGAAAAGTATAAATCGCTATAGTATCATGTTAATCAGTAACTCCCTTTCAGAACTAAAAGAACCCTGAGGCTCACTGTTGTTTCACCTTTGGGGTCTGGGATGGGCAATTAATCACCATAAATTGCAATGCTTTGACTACCCTGTCAAAGTCTTGGGACTGTTGGGGTATCAGAAACCTTTTGTCCCTCACTTAGCCCAAATTTTAAACCTGTGAATGTTTTCATTACCAAAAACTATCCCTGGGAACGAGATACTTCCTAGGATTCTGCTTTTGAAAAAGCCAAATGGGCTATCATATTGTCTCAGGCCTAACAGTGGTGGTGGTGGGTGAGTATGTGTGGATGCAGATGTGCTTTGTGAAATAGATGTGGCCTGTACCAATTATTGGCTTTGGGTGGGGCTTGTGGCAAAGTTAACAGGCAAAGCAAGTTTCCATTAGCTCTCAGTCTGAACTATGATATAGCCCTTTAGTAAAACAACAGTGGGTTGCCTAAAATGCCTTACTGCAAGTTGAAGGGCTAACTCAGAAATGCCCTGTGAAATTAAGTACAGCCATTCCCATACAGGAGTAGAAACATGACCCTGCCACTAAACCTCACTCTGGCAGTGAAAGCACATTAACAAAATGGAAAGCTTATCTGCTGCAGCGCAGCATTTCCAACTGCATCTGCTTAGGTGATACCCCGTGGAAGAACAATGCTTGCCCTTCCCTGCTGATCCTCCCAAGGTGGCTGTTTCAGTGTCCACTGTTGATGGACGTGGCAGTACACCTGAGCCTGCCTAGTATACTGACGGATCAACACACAGGCAGCATGCTACCTGGATGGCAGTTGCAATACAACCTACTATGGACACTATATGATGGGAAACTGGAACTATGCAAAGTAGCCAATGGGCTGAGTTAAGGCTGTACGGATAACGGTTGTTCACCAACCAGAAGATACATTAACTATCTGTGCTGACAACTGGGCAGTGTACCAGGGTTTAGCAGAGTGGATGGCAAAGAGGAAGCAAGAGCAATGGTCTGTTGCAGGACACCCCTTATGGGGAAAGGAGATATGTGAAAACATCTGGACTACCTGTCACAGGCGAAAGGTAACTGTATTTCATGTCTCTGCCCATAATTCTGATTTTTTACCTGGCAATATTGAAGCAGATGCTTTACCCAAAATTCACAGCCTAAAGACAACATTGCATGAGGTTGCTGAATGCTGCATAGAAAGACAGGACACCGCGGGTACCAAACTGTGGAATCTGGCACAGCAATTTCAGCTGCCCATCACCAGAAAATAATTAAAGGATGTCATGGATCCCTGTCCCTCCTGTTCTCTCTGACACTCAAGGATGCTTCCTTCTCAAAACAGTCACCTTGGCTGTGAGCAGATTCTGGTCACCAGATGGTGGGTAGATTATATCAGGCCCCGTTCTTCATCCAGAGGTGAAAAATATGCTTTTACAGCCTTAGTTATGGCCACTGGACTGTTGCTGACCTTCCCAGTAAGGAAAGCTAACCAAACAGCTACAATACATAGCTTAGGAAAGCTACCAGACATCTTAAGGACATTTTATTTGAGTTACAACCCCACAGCAGCAGCATTAATTAAAAGAATGAATGGGAATCAGGACCATTCTAGCCAATCCTAAAGAACACCTAGGGCAAATAAAACATTCCACAAGGGTTCCAAGCATTAGAGTAACTTCCCAGAAATCTACAACCTCCAGATGGGTCCTTGGCCAAGATAAGTCCTGAAACCTAGCTCAACCTCTACAGAATATCAGATAGTGCCATCTCCCTACCCCATATTAGTGACAGACCCTTCCAAAATCAAAAATTTAGAATTGCCATAGCCCAAACAACCCCAAAGAGAGATATGGAAAGATGAAAGGTGATGGTGGAATTATACATAGAAGATAGGACTTAACAAATGAATATGAATGCTGAATCATTAAATAGACATCTCTTTTAGTCTCCAGTATTTACAGCAGCTAGTAGTAAAAACCTAAAATTGTGAAATTGTAACCCATGTCAAAGTCTGAAATAAGTTCTATAACTAATAGTGGTGCTGTGCTTTGAAATTTACAGCTTTTTTGAATATATGCTATCGTTCACCAAAAAAGAAGGGGAAAAAAGTCGACTGTGATGATAAAAAAAGCATTTAAGCCCTCTAGCCTCCTATATTCTGGAGCAGCTAGAAGGAAAAATATGAGAGGATGATATGGTAGCCCATGACAAACTCTGGGATCTTTCCTGTAACCACTTGTTGAAGAGTGCTTTGAAAACTACTGCTTTTTTATTTCTTTGCTTTGTATATATGTTATACTATAAATAAAAAAAGTTAAAAAAATAAGGTTGATTGGCTGTCGTCCCAGCTGATGTAGCCACACTGGTTAGGAATCCTAAGCCCATGGGGTATTGGGGTCACCCAAGATTTAAGTATTAGACCACAGTTTATACAGAAAGTGGCAAGTTGTATATGTGACCAACCCAGGACTCCCCCATACCCCAAGGCACAGTAGGTATGACACTGTGGGCACTTATTATGCTAACTGTGGATTTGACTCCATAGCTCCCTTCAATTGCTGGGGGAAAATGTGTGGTACCTGTCTACTAATGATTATTTAGTTTGTATTCTTTTTGCCCTTATCATTATAGCAAACACCTTTCTGTAATAGGCCTCTGCTATTCTTGGTTGCTACCAGCATGCCTTGAATTGTGACCCCTGTGAATTGGACTGTGTGAAATACCTCTGGAGAAGAATCTTCTCATTTAGGATTGAAATTACAGTTTTAATCAATTATCAGTAGACTGGTTTGATTCCCTTTCTTGGCCATGACAGCTTCACTTTGTGGGACTCCTAATATTCGCTTGTCTCTTATACTGTTGTTGTGGACTATTGATGCAAGGTTTATCCTATAGTCAATGCAAACTGCTGCATGGGAATGGATTGTGGCAACACAGGGGTCGGGACTCCCTCTCTTAGGGAAGCACATAGCAACTTGCATGAAAACTCCCCTCCCCAAATCACTGCTTGTAACCATCTTTTATGGGACTCTGCTCAGGAGAGTCTGCTGAAACCCCATACATTGTAAACAAACCTCTAGGGACTCTGTTAAACTTTATAAGTGCTCCCACCCTCACCCCGCCTTGGTACTCATTCTCTTGCTTGAGTGGAGTGCTGGCTCTGATTTCTCAAACACCTGCCATTGGGAAAAATTTTCTCCAGCCCTTAAGTACCTAATTAAACTCATAGCTAATTTTCTGCCTGGCATGTTCTTTGGTCTTGGAGTTGTGCTGGGGTGGAACAATGAATAGAAGAGATAGATGATAGATAGATAGATAGATAGATAGATAGATAGATAGATAGATAGATAGATAGATAGATAGATAGACAGATAGATATAGATAGCTAACTGTGGATTTGACTTCTTCACTGTTCAATAAGCAAACCAAAGTAATATGAACAGATGTTTCACATATCAAGATTGCATGCTACATCTAAAGAGGTTAGTCAAACACCGTATTTCTTATGTTTCTTTTAAAATTTTTGAAATGGTGTATATTTAGCCTCCTTATTATCTAGGAGTACAACCACTATTATGACAACTTGACTAGCTCTGCTTTGCAAGAGATAACTTCTCATACGTTGCACAAATGTTGGACTGTACTAACATTTTGGATTCTAAGAACCCAGATGAAACTATCAGACAGAAAAGGAACGAGAGAAAGGGAGGAAGGTAGGAAGAAAGAAAAGAAGGAAAGAGGACAGGCAGACAGGGAGAGATGGAAGAAAGGAAGAAGTGAGGAATGCATACATACTCACAGAGTGATAGTCAAAATATTGGATAATATTTACTTGATATGCTTTTAAATATTTTAATAAATAGCTCATAAAAAAAGCACATCAGAGAAGAAGTTAAAGGAAAACATCTCATTAAAGTATTAAGTACCATAGAAGACGTGTATTACACCTCAAAGTAAATAACAAATTTATAAGCAATGATCCAAGCGAATACATAAAAGCAAAGACTATATCTATATCATATTGGAGACTCTCTAGTGAAGATGGGCTGAAAGAGAAGTAGTTCAAGCTACCAATGAAAGAGTAAACATCTGAGAACTCAAGTAAAACTATTCATAGCCAACGGATATAACAAATGAAAAGATCTTTTGAGAGTAACAGCAAAAATCAACACAAATTCTAAACCTGCAGCTTTATAAATAATTATCTTAAGATTATGGAGTACTCCTCAATGTCATTTTAGGGAAGTAGTAAGTCTATTTATTCTACTGGTCACAAAGGAAAATAAAAAGTTAAAAAGCTGTCAAGATACTAATAAAGTCTTTGATTTGGGTCTTGAAGTAGAAATGGGATATTTTGTTTCATTCCATTTGAGGGCTAATCATCTGGCCATAGAATAATATGATAAAAATTGTGCAGAGGGGAACTAAATATTTGATTTATGATTCAGAAGCACCTTGGAATAATGTATAAGGACCATCCACATCACTGGACTGAAACAGTGTTAAAAGAAAATTTCAACAGATTGTCATATAAATATAAAGTGTAGTGTGTGTGTGTGTGTGTGTGTGTATGTATAAAATCAATACCATCAGTACAATTCACTATGATATTGTACTAACCATACAAGCACTTTCTTTGGTACTGCTGGGAATCTGATCATCATAATACCACGTAAACTGGAAGTCCTGGGACTGGGGAATGTGCGACATCTCAGCTTTGCTTTTAAATCCCAATGTCAAGATGGTGGGTGGTAAAAGAATACTTATGACGACCTTTAAAAGAAAACAAGGCAAAATACACAGTGGTGGTTACACAGTAACATTCAAATAATAAAATTAAGAATTTAAGTATACATAAAATGTCAGATCCAACCTTAATTCAGTTTATATCCCAATTCTATTTATAATTGTGCAGTCAACAGTTCTAGAAGTCTTTCCCTCAGAGCAACTTATGAGGAGTACAAACATATATGGCTGGGGATACTTATTGCAGTGTTATTTGTAATAGTAAAAACTGGTGTCACTCTAAATGTCCACTGATAGATGGACAGTGAGTGTGGGACAACCTTACAGTAGAATACTATGCAGCCATGAAAAAGACAAAAGCAAAAGTTGAAGACAGTGAAAAGGGATCCAAAATACAGTGTTATGGGCGGCTGCCGTGGCTCAGCAGGCAGAGCTCCGACCTGCCGTGCTGGAGGTCTGGAGTTCGATCCCTGGTGCCTCCTGCCCATATGCAAATTAAAAAAAAGAAAAAGAAAAAAAAAAAAACAAAATACAGTGTTAAGTGAACAAAAAAAGCATGTTATAGAGCAACGTGTTCATTTTTTTGTAAAAAAAATTACAGATTAAAAAGATATATACACATATGGCTTTTTGAGAGCCATTAAGCAGATATTATCATATGAAACATATTAAAAGTCATATTATAAAATCAAGAATATAAACATCATAACAAGTGCTATATTTTACTAGCTCCAGTTCCCATCCTACACAAATATTTTCTCTGTTAGTAAAACCCAAGGGACAGACCCAGATAGTCTCAATTTTTTTTCATTTATATTGCTATCATTCATGAATTTATTTATAGCCTCTTCAAAAGAACTTTATATTCAGTTTGCAAGGTCTTTCAAGGAAAAGAGCTCAGAAGATTTACTAAATGCTGTGAAAATCAACCTGTACAAACACAGCCACTTTTAATCTACAATTTGACCTTAGTATTCTGGGATTCAGTGAACATAAACAGGGTTAAACAAAAAGATGTACTTATATAAACCTAACTATATACAATTCATGACTAAACTTATATTATATCCCTGTCAACTTCATTTTGTTCATGCTGAAGTAACCTTTTATTTTTTTGTTCTAAAACTTGATCTCAAGTAAGATCAAGCTCATGTGAAGGTTCTCTGGATTTTCTCCAGTTCTATTATGGGTTTATATGCTGTTTGCTTTCTTTTCAGATGTGGAATTCAAACTACATGTAATATACTAGGCCTGAAAACCTAGGTTATGATGAAGAATAATATTACACTAATTAATTCCTAACCTACTTTCTGACAAGACCCCACATTCTGTTGCTCTGGTCCACAGCTGAACAACTGGTTTGAGAAATAGTTTACAATGTGTCAGTATTCCATTTCCAAGGGATAGCTTGGAGACTATTACCCTAAAAGCATTTAAATGAGTTTTCCCACCCACACAGCCCTATATGGCCTTCCTTTAACCTTCATGCACTTGGAATTAGTTTAGTCAAAACATCTCACAATTGTTTGCAAACACGTTCCCCAAAATCACACACCAAGCACCCGCGAATTGGGATCTTTGCACTAGAGGGTAATGGATTATTGCAACGCAAAGATATTAACCAGCTGATTCACTCTCCTTTCCTAACTCACCCTACGCTTTGGGGCAAACCACTTAGTCTTGCTTCACTTAAGTCTTCTCTTTGGTATAAGGTATATGAGGAGAAAAAAGTCATTTAAATTCCCAATAATGAAGGTTTTTAGAAAACTAAAGTATGTACAGAACCCAACACCAGGAAAATTATTTCTCAAACTTCCAGCTCTCTCTACCTCATCTCACTCCCTGGACTTCTAAAAAGGGTTATTGCCAGAGCCCATATAGGTTGAGGTGAATCCAATCACATTTCTGCTTCATCATCTCCAAGGCTAAAATTAAAACGAACAAGGGAGAATTTATTCTGGAAACAATTTTCGTGTTGTTTCTCAAATATATTGTTAAAGAGGAACCTATGTCAGTTAATCTTTGATTGGCATTTCTCCTTATCATTGTCATCTCATTGGTGGAAATTAATATGTGTAAACTATTTTACATATTTTATATCTTGTATCTTTTCTTTTTTTCTATAGCATGCCCACCAAAGATATTTTTTTAGGAACAGTCATTCTGTATGGAATACATCATATTTTAAGAACTCTAGGAAGAATAATATAAAATACAAAAGGAAATCGGTAGTTCTTAATATTCATGCTTTAATCCCCTTTTATTCACTTTCATAACGATGGGTACTTCTTTAAGCATGAACATACTTTAAAGCTTCAGGTTTAGATTTAATGTCAAAGTAACAGTAATTTAAGAATTAACTAAATTAGATTGTAAATTCAGGCTTATAATTGAGGCATGAGGCTAATCTGCTATGGAATAGGAAAATTTGGAGACGGTTAAATGTGTGAACAAATTTGTTTGAAGGCTGATAATCTTATTTAGCAATTTAGCTGGTGGTATTCTTGAGGTGAGAAAAATTCCACTGAAAATTTTCAATTACAGCTGTAATAAATATCAAAGTCAAAGGAATAGTAATAACAAAATTTCACACGTTTGAGGATGCTTTTACCTCTAAACACCTTCATGAGTGTGCTTTCGATGTGGACAGAGGAAGTAAAATTACCCTAATATTTTAAAAGAAACTGAGGTGGTAGGTAATAGAGTAATTGTCAGGTTCCACTGGGAAGGACCCCAGCTCATCTGTGAATCAGGGACACTAATTGGTTTGCCTGAACACACACTTCTAGAATACAGAAAAAATGGAACTCAAGGGTATAGAACTTCAAACTAAACTAACATTAAACTCCATAGGCAAGCATACTGACCTTTAACCAAGAGTTTTTCCTCATTTTCAGCCGCCCCATCCACATGTCAGTCAGTAGCATTTGGGTACAAGTGTGTGAGACAAAGGGCCGCAAGCCTCCAGACACAGCCAGTTTCAAACAGGTAGAATTGCTCCAGTTCTTGAGTTCATATGTCAACAGCTTCATGGCCATCCGTTCATTCTGCTTGAATGCCTTCTCCAACACATCCAGGGCAAGCTGGCCAAACTGTCTGTAATGACACAGTGATAATAGGAGAAAACAACTCTAGGCTAGAGCCCAGAAACATTTTAAGAGATTGAATATGAGGCTCAAAAACCAATAAATTAACCTTTTGGAAAAAACAAAGAGCAAATAGCAACTCATGACCACAGTTTACAGAAGTTATTTTAGAGGGATTGCTGCCCAGCTGTTCTTTCTTTACTGAATGAACTAGAGGGATTACACTCTAGCATACAGATTTTGGTTTATACTAGGAGTACCTGAGCTATTGATGGGAGAAGCTGCTCCATAATACACAAGAAGTTGTGTATATATATATATATATATATATGGTTTGGGACTCCCTGATGAGATCTAATAAAGAATCTCTTAACAGGAAAATACTTCAAAACTAAACAAGAAGAAACAAAAAAGACTGAACAAGCAATTAAGGAAGGTTGCAGAACCACTTTTTTTGCAGATTTTATATAGAGATCTTAGGCAGGAAATAAGACCTGGAGACATCCTCAGGCTTCTTTTATTGCTTTTCAGAAGGCTATTTCCTCTGAAAAGAGATGTTGTCATTTTTTGTAATTTTTAAATCAAAATTATAAATTAGTTCCCATTCATTCTAGCTTCCCTTCCTCACTAAGGTAATGCTTGAGTAATCAAAAGATCAAAAGCATTTATATTTTTTTTCTCTCTTCCACCAACACTCTCCTTAAATCCTTAATACAACGCATTTATTTGTTTTCTCACCTGAGAGATGGGTTTTACTCTGACATAGTATAAAATTTGAGAATTGGGCGGGACTTTCTAAATCACTGAGCATTTTATAGTAAGGAAATTAAAGCTCAGAAAGATTAGCTGATTAGCCCAATCATTAATCAGCTACATGAGACTTGAAACTCAAACCTCCTGACTTGAAGTCCACTTCTTTCCTTTATTCCACAAAGCTCCTTAATATACCTGCAGACCCTTCTAATAAGAGAGTCTATGAAATGCACAGCAATAAGTCCACTCATGCTACAAGTTCTATAAGGTGAGAGAGATGGATGTATGTAACCATGTAATAGCTTTCGATGGATACCATGAAGTGAAGAGAGAAATCCTACTTTGAATAATTTTTCAACTCTTCTGAGGCATCATCCACCATGTTGCTCTCCTTAGCTTCACGAGCCATTGCGCGGTAGAGTATACAGGCAATCACTGCCTTCACCGTGGCCTCCTCTCCATGCTGCCAGAAAAACATGGCCATCTTCTGTCTTTTCATTAGCACAGCCCAAACCAGAAGGTCATTGTAAGGATAAATAAAGCCAGTAGAATCAGGGTCCTCTGGTATATTTTTTTCTTCTTTTGACTTCTTCCTTGATTTTTGACAGCCTACACACTTTTCCTTTTGGAAAACAAAATTGGAATGAATTTCTACTCAGATGCATAAGATTCTATCTAATGAGAGACTGAATATAAAAATGGACAATGACCGGGAAATTCTGACCTACTATCAGCAGAAGCCAGACTAGTAAATGGTGGTTGTAACAATCAGTCCATTATTTAAAGCAAACATCCCAGGAAGTCAAACCACAATTCCTTTAATAACCAACCAAAAATTGACCACTTCCCTAATTTTTGCCCCCACTTCTAACTTAGGAACAATCAGAGAATGCCATGTATGCTCTCCTATTCAATCACACAGGATACTCCACTTCTAGCTAGCCTACCTCCTACTTCCCCTGCCAGCAGCCTCAAATCAGGGCATAACTTAAGGCTTCCTTTTCTTCCATTATAAAACTTCCCCACTCCTCCACCTGACTTTGAGTCTCTGCCAAAAGTGATGGTAGTTGAGTCCCTTGTGTATAGCAAGCTCTTGATAAATAGACAATTTATTTGTTCTCATTTGAGTGTTCTTCATTTATCTCCACATTAATTATATCCAGCAGTATCTTAAAGACCTTTTTAAAATCACTGCTGAAAAAGAGATGGAGATAATAATAGGACTTGATAAACCAGCAACCAAAATTAAGGCTTTTTAAGGTAATCTATTTCTTATTGCGTATAATAGATCCAGAATCCCTAAGTAGAGACATCTTAAAAGTTCATTTAGCATGAGTTAGAGTCAATCTTCAGGAGAGACACTAATTATATGCTTTCAGTTACTCAAGGGACTGGCCTGAAATAACATATTGGATAAATGAAAATAAAAAGAAACTCTAATCTCTCCTTACCAAATAGATTGATTATCTTCCCCTTAGTAAATAATGTCACTAGTGTTGGCCATATACGTACAAATAGATAAATTTTGAGTTCCTTTCTTTTATTTTGATCATATTCCTAGTGATGGTAAAAGGTAATAATGAAATAATATTCTCCACTTGGTAATCCCACCCTTTATGGCTCAGATCAAATGGCACTCTCTAACTCCCTATGTGCTTCAATATCACTTTGTATCTCTATTTCAATGCTCATCATTCTGCACTATGATTATTACTCTTAGGGGAGTACTATCATTTCTGAGTCATCATTGTCTTCCCCTACCCACATGCATCCCAATGTCAACCAACCACACAGCACAATGACCAGAAAATAAGAAATATTCAATAATTATCATTTTGAATTGAAGTCTTCATAACAAAAATTGTGATGTTTCTTTCATTTCTATAAATAAAGAGAGTTTGCAGTCATTGAAGATGGCCAAGGGTAAGTTTATAAAATATCTTTTCATTCCAGGAACTATGAAAAGTAAACTTCTTTCAACACAGTAGCCATTTATATGGGAACTCTTGAGCAAAAGCATTCATCCCTAGAGGAAAGTGGATGTGAAGGGTCCCAGGGAGGTGGGGGGGAGGGTCACAGTATTGTTCCCTCATACATAAATATGCCATCAAACTCCCATACCTGTAACGTAAAGGCTGAAATTAATTTCAGCCTTTCAAAAGTCTCAAAGGGAAAAAGATAAGATGCAAAAAGGCATCATGAGGGAGAAATGAAGGAGAAGATGGAAGGAGTCACATCCAATCAGCTCTGGAAAAAAGGGGGTTAAGGGTGCAGCGTTGGGCTAATGAACGCATTTTTTTAGTCCCATCCCATGGACTTGAGTCACTATCTGGAAGTGGCAGAGGTAGGAACAAGGAAGAATGTCTGGAGTATAAGCCCAGGTAACCATTTAGTTGCCAGTGCTCTGTCCTGGGTCTTTGCTCATTGTTGTAAGTGGACCCCTGTGTCATGCTTTTGACTTGTGCTAAATAAGTTGATGGTATGCTTTTGACTTGTGCTATATAAGTTTATGTGACTTTTGCTATATAAGTTTATGGTACTTATAAATGGTCCTTCTGTTTGTGTCTCTCTTTCTCCAACTTCAAACAAAGAAACAGTCTCAGCCTGCAAAGACAATTTATTTTCAAGTTGAGCAACAAGTAAATGGTACCTTGAATTTGTAAGGCTGGGCGGTTCTAAAGAATTGGGAATGTAACGTGTTTTCTGCAGACTCGTTTCTATTTCCTGAGGATCGTCTCCGGTGAAGGGGGGACTGGGAAAGACTTTGAGCAAAGCTGGTCACTCGCTGGAATGTGTTGTAATTTTATTTTTTAAATAAAACAAAAGAGAACAAGAAGATTATAATGGTAACAATCGACATTGTATTTTTAGACAATACTGATAACCAAACATAATGTTGTGTCCTAACAAATATCTAATGGTTCTCTCTCTCTCTCATCCATGATTAGCAATAAGCTCCCTGAAGGAAGGCTCACCTAACAAAAGCTTCTCATATTTTCCTCTTCACTAGGTCCACTGTTATTTTCTAACATTTTAGGGAACATGCCTCTTGCTCCTAGTTATATATCTGCAGACCTTCTCTATGTGGAAATTCCATTACACTCAATGGATATTCTATACGTGGAACAAGTTCAGAACAGGCCATAAAGATTCACAAATCTGATAAGAAAAAGTTCCCATCCCCAACAGTTCCAAGTTTAAGGTGAAGTTAGAAAGTCATTGGTAGTTCTCCAGGTGTTATATAATATCTCCACTGGAATTCTCTGGGCCCAATAGCAACATAATTCTCTACTCTCAACGTGAAGTTTGCATCAATGAGAAACAAAACCAAAAAGGAAGCATTCTTTATGTTATGAAATAAAGTTATGAAATAAAAAATAAATGACACAAACCATACACCCTGAACTATTTTATTTATTTTTAGTTTGTGTTTTATGGATATAAATTAGAAAAGTGATGGGGTCAAGACTTTCTAAAGATAATACCCAAAAAATTACCATTCAATTGTAATATAGAACTAATGGCATCAATAGAGCAATAATTGTAAGGTCTAGTATTACTAACAGTTACTCTACATCCTCTATATGTGAGGAAGATGAGTTTTTCAGGTATATTTCATTTCATCCTTCCCACAAATATATGAAAGGGGTATTATTATTCCCCTTTCATAGATGAGGAAACTGACACACAAAGAGGTTGTTTCTTGCTCAAGATTACAGAGCTACTAACTAGCAAAACTAGGATTCAAAACTAGTTCTGACTCCAAACCGTGTACACATACCTGCTACAATCAAATTTATCATGAAACACAATAAACTCTGCAGTCCTTCAAGGAAAAAAAATCAGAGAAATGAATAACTCCTACTGGTGGACCCTGTCCAGAAAGGAGCCTACAATTGCCTGGCCACAACCTGCTTACCTGCTATCTGAACCTCACACCAATATGTATCTTGTTTAAAGAAAGTAACTGCTATCTCCTTAAGTTCATCCCTAGAGCTTTGAAATCTTAATGAAGTGCATCTTCTCTGTGAGATTTAGGTTATCTTTTGTCTTGTTTGGTTTGGTTTTCAGTTCACTGGTTCTTTATAAATAAAAGTGAAAAACAGCCTGGTTTTCTAGACTCTTCATGTGATCTTGCCCTAAACTACCTTTGCAGCCTCATCCTCCACGGCCCTTTGGGCACTTCTTCTCCAGCTCCTTGGCACTGTAGTAACACACTAATGTCCACAGAGCTGAGCTTTGTACTCCTCCTGCTCTTCCCTCAGCTCCAAATGCCCAAACTACCCTTTCTAATACTTCCTTTATCCTTCAAGGTACTGACTGGTAATAGCAATTTTAAGAAACAAGTAATATTGTCTCTACTACTCTACTAATCAAGAATCCTAACTTTATATTCCTAGACTTTCAAATCTATGACAAAAAATAAATTATGTATAATGTGCTGTTTGTTTGTTTGTTTGCACGGGCAGGCACCGGGAATCCAACTTGGGTCTCCGCCACGGCAGGTGAGAATTCTGCCACTGAGCCACTGTCACACGGCCCTATAATGTGTATTTTTAAAACACATTCTGTATACGTCTTCCAATATAATCTCTATATACTTATCTCATGTTTGTAATTTCCAGACTATGGAATATTGTGAGTTTATAGATCACATCCTCTTAAACATTCAACTTCTGTATTTTAAGAAGGAAGGAAGAAAATGAAAGAGAGAAAGAGAAAGAGAGAGAGAGAGAGAGAGGAGGAGGGAGAAGGAGGGAGAGAAGGAAAAAGAGGGAAAAGAAGGAAGAAAAAGAAAGAAAACTAGTCTGGTCACTTCTCCCTCTAACTTTTCTCATCACATTGCTTCTATGTCACTGCAGCACATACTATACGTACCTTGTTTTGATTATTCATTAGTCTTTTTCCTCTAGGAATTTCTAAACTCCTGATCTTTATGACTATCCCAGGCCATCATATCAGGTCTAGCACAGTATTTTTACATAGAGCAGATATTCAATAAATGTTGAAGAACAGAACATCCATTTTAGAAGCTGCTTAAACTTCCCCAAGCCATTTTTCTAAAACAACAATTCTTAATTATCCTTAATTTTGTTAGGGCAGCTTTTAAATTATGCTACCTTATGTTTTCGGGAGATGTTGTTGTAGAAGGCTCTGAAATTTTTTCTAGTGTAGCTGCTGCGATACGCTCCACCAATGAGGTATTCTATTACTAATCCAATATCAATCAGTGTTATTCTGTAACCTGAGAGAAGGGTATTCTGCAACAAAAATATGTAATAAATAATAACTTTCAGTTCTCTTTTTCTCTCTTTTGCAAGGGTGTTAGAACATAATCACATCAACTGCGAAGAGGGGTAGGTGCATATTTTTCAATCATTTTTACAAACTGATTAACATATATGACCAGCTATGGATACAATCTGCTTGTCCAAATGGAAAAAGATATTTAGCCTTAACATGGTTTTCAGTTTCATAGACATAGAATATGTACCTGTATCTTCTCTCTCTCCATATTTTTCTATTATGCATATACACATCCACACATGTTAGAAGAAAATATATTTCAATATACTACAAAATACTGTTTTTAACTGGAAATAACATAACTGCTACAACAGAAAAAAATCACTTAAGGATATATCTGAATATATGCGATCCAAATTGGGTTTAAACTTTAGCCTCACTTTCACTGAAATGGCTAGTCCACTTTGCACTATGTTAATACTACATCATATGTAAAGCAAGAATATGGGAGGGAGCAGAACAAACAGAAGTAAGCAAGATGGAATGGTAGGGCCAAATGAGATGTCACATGAGCCTGTGCTCATGTTACTGTAGGAAAGCTGAGTGGCAGATATCCAAGTACCTACATTTTAGTCTAAAGGGAAATTATTTTGACCTCCTAAAACCCACCTTATTTGTTTTAAACACTGCACCTGACAAATAGCTTAGTTTTCTATAGATCTAGATTTCCTTGCCCTGCTTTCCAACGAGGCACGGCTGGAATGGCTGGTTTGCCTTGTGAGGCCTCAGAAGGACCCCATCCACAGGAGAACTGCACAGCAGTCTCAGCTAACTAGAAGGCTCTCCCTCCGAATGGTCTCATTCCAGTTCTATGATTGTTGTAGGTGACATGTTTCAAACCTTAAAATATGATCAATTCAGCACAAAACAATGGAAAGTCTTTAGAATGATAAGTAAATTGTCTCCACTTTTGCATGCAGCAGGAAAATGATAGGCTAGGGACAGAACATCGTGAAGTTTGCACTGTGAAATTATTGTTCATTAAATGACCATAAGCTAATAGTCAGCAAATTTACACATTAAGGAAATTTTATGTAGAATACTGCAAAAACACACTAAGATTAAAGTTCACCCATTTCTGTTCAGAAAAGTCCCTTCACTCCCAAGCTCTCCAAACATGTTCTCATTTCTGCTCCTAAGTTTACTATTCATTTCTCTTTCTTTTGATCTTCCTTTTGTTCCTCAAGTCAGAACTTTCAGAGCCTTCTCACTCAGATGCCAACTTTTGTATGCCATTTTGAAGAGCTTCAATGATGCCTGCTGAAAGGAGGGTGCTGCCTGTCTTATGTTTTCTCCTGTTTCACTACTTTTCAAGCCAGAAGCTCCCTCACCTTGGAAATATCTTCTTTTATCTTGTTGCACTCATCTGCACGCAACTGATTCTTGAATTCTTCCATCTTAGTTTCTGTGTCATGAATAACTCCTTTGGCCATATTAACTGCTTTGACTCATTCTTTCTTTCTCCCGTCTCCCTCAGCGTACTTCTGTGCATTTTTAACCATATTTTCAATATCATCTTTGCTTATCCCACCGGAAGACTGGGCCACAATCTGCTGCTCATGTCCTGTGCCAAATCTTTGGCAGAAACACGAACAATTCCATTGGCCTCAACGTCAAATGTAACTTCAATCTGAAGGACTCCACCAGGGGCTGGCAGAATTCCAATCAAAGTAAATTGTCTGAGAAGTTTGTTGTCTCCAGCCATTTCCCTCTCGCCTTGACACACTTTAATCTCCACCTGAGTCTGTCCATCATTAGCTGTAGCGAATACCTGGTTCTTCTGGGTTAGAATAGAGGTGTTGCTGTTGATAAGTTGAGTAAAGAAGACTTTCCAGAGTCTCAATATCCAGAGACAGGGAGTGACATCCAGGGGCAACACATCTGTGACGTCACCAACCAACATGCCTCCCCGGATGGCATCTCCAATGGCCACAGCCTCATCAGGACTGATGGCTTTTCTTGGAGCTCTGCCAAAATGATCCTGCACTGTCTGCTTAATCTTGGGCATCCTAGTCATGCCACCAAAAAGAATCACCTCCTATGTTGCTCGAGCTGACTTCTGCATCCTACAGGGCTTTTTGGCATGGGACAATAATAGTTCTCCTGATTAGATCAGTGACAATCCCCTCAAACTAAGCCCAGGTCAATTTTAAAGGGAACATTTTTAATATCTTTCTATACTTCAGGGTCATCGTATCACTGGCCAATAAGACACTCGGTAGCACAGAATGTGCCGTCTGGGTTGGTGACAGTTTGTCCCTTGGCCAGCATGACATCTGATGCCCACCAGCTACTGTAAAGGCCACAACTGAAGGGGTAGTTCTGGCACCTCCGGCATTCTCCAGCACTTCTGCTTGTTCACTGTTAGGTCGGGGAATAAGGGAGGGCTCTATGGCTGGAATCATGACGTCACTCCAGGACGAGAGGTGAACCCTTACAATCAAGGTCCTTGCGCAGCAAACAGCTATTCACGGACAGCTAACCAACCGCTGCTCAACGCGCTAGCATAAAAATCCTTTGTTTAATGTGCCGCCCCTTTCATGTCATTACCTAACCCCTGCCCTTAAAAACTCCACTCGCCAGGTGAGCTCTGCCCAGGAGCGCAGCCCAATAAAGCACGCTCATTTGCAATCCTTTCATCTACTTTCCTTTCTCTCAAATACCTCATATCTTAAAACCTTTCATTCACCTTCCATAATTGTCACACAGGGGGCTGGTAGCATTCAAATCAATACCAACAACTGCTCCCTTGACTGTTTCCAATGCATAGTAGTCCCGCCTTGAAATAATTCCAAAAGCCTCCTGGCTAAGATCACCCCAGCCATCCTGGTGGTGCAGCGCCCAGGAAAGAGGCA
>PVIY010029651.1:0-31806 GCA_004026745.1 Myrmecophaga tridactyla | reverse complement strand
CAGAAATCCCAGAATGAGCTGAGATTCAGCATCAAGGGATTGAGAAAACCTTCTCGACCAAAAGGGGGAAGAATGAAATGAGACAAAGTGTCAATGGCTGAGAGATTCCAAACAGAGTCGAGAGGTTATCCTGGAGGTTATTCTTATGCATTAAGTAGATATCACCTTGTTCACCAAGATGTAATGGAGAGGCTGGAGGGAACTGCCTGAAAATGTAGAGCTGTGTTCCAGTAGCCATGTTTCTTGATGATGATTGAATAATGATATAGCTTTCACAATGTGACTGTGTGATTGTGAAAACCTTGTGTCTGATGCTCCTTTTATCTACCTTATCAACAGACGAGTAGAACATATGGAATAAAAATAAATAATAGCGGGAACAAATGTTAAAATAAATTTAGTTTGAAATGTTAGTGATTGATGAAAGCGAAGGGTAAGGGTTATGTATGTATAATCTTTTTTTCTCTGTTATCATTTTATTTCTTTTTCTGTCATCTTTTTATTTCTTTTTCTGAACTGATGCAAATGTTCTAAGAAATGATGAATATGCAACTATGTGATGATATTGAGAATTACTGATTATATATGTAGAATGGAATGATATGTTAATCTTTTTGTTTGTTCTTAATTTTTTAATTAATAAATAAATAAATTTTTTTAATGTCAAAAAAATTTAATACTTTTGCGAATCAAATGACTTTGTCAAGAAATAAAAAGGCAGCCTATGCAATGGTAGACAATATTTGGAAACCACATATCAGATAAGGATTTAATATCAGGATATATAAAGAGATCTTACAACTCAAAAACTAGAAGACAAAAAACAAGATTTAAGAATGGGTGTATGACATGGATAGAAACTTTTCCAAAGGGGAAATACAAATGGTTCAAAAACATGAAAAGATGCTCACCATCTGGTTATCAGGGAAATGCAAATCAAACCCACAATGAGATATCATCTCATACCTACTAGAATGGGTCATTATTAAAAAAAAAAACAGAAAGCAACAATGTGGAGAAAGAGGCACACTTATTCACTGTTGGTGGAAATGTAGAATGGTGCAACTTCTCTGGAAGGTGGTGTGGCAGTTCCACAGGAAGCTAAGTACACAACTGCCATGATCCAGCAATCCCCTTTCTAGGTATATATTCAGAGGAACTGAAGGCAAGGACACAAATGGACATTTGCACGCTGTTGTTTATGGCGTTATTATTCACTAGTGCCAAGAGATGGAAACAGCCCAAATCTCCATCAATGAAGACGCTTGAGGGAGAAGGGCTGGGGGCATGTATGACAGTAGAAGGAATGATAAAGGATAAAGACTGTGGTGGTATAACTTAGCGATGCCTAGAGTGAAAATGATGGTGATTTAATGTACAAATATAAGAATGCTTTCGCATGAGGGAGAACAAATGCCAACATTGCAAGGTGTTGAAAATGGGATGGTATATGGGATAAAATACAATCAATTCGAACCAGCGTCTATATTTAACAGTAACATTGCTTCCAATGAATGTAACAAAGGCAATAAGCCAACGCTAAATGTCAATAAGTGAAGGATATGGGTGAGGGGTATGAGGTCTTTGGAAATGTTTTCATGTAGATTGTGATGGTGAAGGAATTTCTATGTGATTAAACACAGGAACCATTGTTTTTTTACTTAGGTTGGATTGTATGTGTGAATAAAACAGTAAAAATGTACAGAGAGACACAAGGGCTGGCGGATACATAGGGAGAGATTTATCTATTCACTGTTGGTAGTGAAGTGGAATAGTGCATCCCTTCTGGTGTGTAGTGTGGTGACTTCACAAAAGGCTAAGTATAGGATTGCCATATGACACAGCAATTCCATATTTAGGTGTATACTTGGAAGAACTCAGAGTGGTGATACGAATGGACATAAGCACACTTATGTCTTAAGTGTCCATAAAAAACACTTAGTATTTATAGTGGCAGTGTTCAGGAATTGCAATGGATATAGGTGACCTAAGGGTTCATCAACTGAAGACTGTAAGGGGAAAATGTGGTGTATACATGCAATGGACTACTAAGTGGATCAAGAAAGAATGAAGTCGTGAGGTATGCAACTAGGTGAATAAATCTTGAGGACAGTATGTTGAGGGAAATAAGGTAGAAACAAAAATAAAACATTATAATGCCTTAATAATATCAACTAACTATAATGTGCAAATTCCAAGAATTGAATGAAGAATATAAGTTATCATGTGAAGGCATATTGTAAAGTTTCCTAGATTGTAAGCTCTTACAGCAGACACATCTATTGAGGAGTTATAACTGTTATTTCTAAATTCTGAGATGCTGAGCTCTTTGTGTACAACCGGATCATTCCATGGAAATTTGGATATTTGTGTGACAGCTGAAGCACAGAGCTAGAGTACTGCAGCTATGAAAGTCAGCACTACCCTATACAGCAACTGTTAAAAACACTGAAAAAGTGATCAGGCTGCAATTAAAGATATGAATGAAGCTGATCTAGATGGGGCTAAGGTAAATCAGACTAAAGGGTAAAGAATGATATTGACTGATTTTAAAACTTCAACTTCAGTGAGATACCAAAGGAAGGGACATTTATTTCGTGCAAAATTTATAATTTCCATAGCACACTATCTAATTTAACTTTTATGCTTAGTTTATTTGAACACAATAACTGCCTGGAACCATGAATAGGGAGTGAGACCTTGTTGATTTATACCTGTTGGTGTGATGCATAAATACATCCTACAGTAATCCTGGCAAAAGATTGAAAAGTACTTGCAGAGTCCCCTTGAGGGACTCAGGAAAAATGTGGAACTATTAAACTTCCACACCTGGGGAAGACCTAATATTCTTACAAAAATTAGGGACTACTAATTTAATAGGCTGTGCTGGTTTGAATCTGTTGTGTACCCCAGAAAAGCCAGGTTCTTTCATTCTCATTCAATATCGCTGGGTGGGATCCTTTTTTATTGTTTCCATGGAGATGTGATCCACCAAATTGTGGGTGGTAACTTTTGATAAGATTGCTTCTGTGGAGATGTGTCTCCACCCATTCAAGGTGGTGTGCTTACTGTAGTCTTTTAAGAAAAAGCTTTAGAGACACCAGAGCCAGAAGAGTTCACACAACCAGAGACCTTTGAAGATGAAGATGGGAAATGCCCCCAGGGAAGTCATTGAAGAAGCCTAGGGGGAAAGCTAGCCGACATTGCTATTTGCTCTTCAAGCTGAGAGAGAAACCTTGAACATCACTGGCCTTCTGGAACTGAGGTATCTTTCCCTAGATGCCTTAACATGGACATTTTCATGGCTTTAGAACTATAAACTTGCAACTTAATAAATTCCTCTTTTTAAAGGCTGTTCCCATTTCTGTTATATCACATTCTGGCAGTTTACAAACTACAACAGACTTTGGTACCAGAGAAATGGGGTGTTGCTGCAGTTTGCAAATACCAAACATGTTGGAATGGCCTTCTAAATGGATAAAGGGAAGATTCCAGAAGAATTGTGAGGAGCTTGATAGAGAAGGCCTGGGATGCTTTGAAGAGACAGTTAATAGAAATGTGGACTCTAAAGACATCTCTGATGAGGTTTAGACAGAAATAATGACCATACTGTTCCAAAATGGAAGGAAGGCATTCTTTGTAGATGGAAGGCAGATTTTAAGATTAATGAACTTGGATAGTTGGCAGAAGAAATTTCCAAAGTAAATGTTGAAAACGTAGTCTGACTGCTCCTTGGAGCTTATATTAAAATGTGAGAGGAAAGAGATAAGTTGATAACTGAACTCTTGGTACAAAGAAAGCAGAAATTGGTGTCCTGGAAAATTCTGGGCTTCCAGAAAATGAGACCCCAGTGAATATGGCTTCACCTGAGGATTTATCCAAGCATGGAAGTAGTCAGCCATTACAGGGGATTGGAGATGATGTTATCTAGAAAGGATTTGTGGAAAATCCTTTTGTTTGATCATCATGATCCCAGAGTACTGCATAGAAAACCGATAAGAGTGTTGTTGTAGGATCTGTATGAATGGAGCCACTGCCTGTCTGGACTAAAAGGAACAAATTGAAGGGAAATAACTTCAGAGGCAGAGCCATGGAAGCTGAGTTCTGAAGTCAAGAAACCTCAGGGCAGGAGAGTGGACCCATCCAACCACTTAGAGAGGGTTTGTTTGCCCTGAAGGAAGAGAGTGAACCTTCCATCTCTTGATCAGGAAGAGATGTGATGCCTCAGGCTTTGAAGAGGGTGGAGCACATTCCTTGGGGATTGGGGAGAGCCTGGTTGCCACTGCTTTGTTCTAGAGGGGTTGAACATGTGCCCCAAAAATGACAGAGAGCCTGGGTGTGACCCCAATGTTTGGAGAAGGTGGAGGTGAAGAAAAGGTGTTCTCTTCAGTGTCCCCCAATATTGCCTTTGGACAGAGCTGGTTCACCTGCATAGGCCCTTGGAAAGGGTGGGACTGCCACTTTCTAAAGCAATGAGGATAAATGACTCTCATTTGAAATCTAATGGCGATTGCCCTGCAGGTTTCCAGAACGGTTTGGGCCCTATGACACCTGTGTTCCTTCCAATGGAAGGAACCTATGGAAATAGGAATATGTACCCTATGATTGTCCCTCCTTTGTATATTGGCAGCAGGTAACCTGTTCTGAGTTTTAGAGGTCCAGAGCCAGAAAAGAATTTTACCCTTGGGCAAACCATACCTGTATCTGACTTTGATGAGATTTTGCACTGTTTCTGTGTATTGCATTTGTATTGGTACTGAAATGGTTTGAGACATTGTGATATTGTGATGGAATTAGTGTATTTTTATTTGGAAACAACATGTTTTGGGGGAGTTGGAAGGATGGAATGTACTGGTTGGAATCTATTATGTACCCAAAAAAAGTGAAGTTCTTTAATCCTCATTCAATATTGCTGGGTGGGATCTTTTTTATTGTTTCCACGGAGATGTGACCCATCCAATTGTAGGTGGTAACCTTTGATTCTATGGTTTCCATGGAGATGTGTCTCCACTCATTCAAGAGGGAACCCAGCATCCAGTGATTGAGAAAGTCTTCTTGACCAAAAGGGGGAAAAGAGAAATCAGACAAAGTAAAATTTCAATGGCTGAGAGACTTCAAACAAAGTTAAGAGGTTATCCTGGAGGTGATTCTTATGCATTATGTAGACACCCCTTTTTCATTTATGGTGTATTGGGGTGACTGCAGGGATGAACCTGAAACTGTTCAGCTGTGTTCCATAGTCTTGATTCTTGAAGATGATTGTATGATATAGCTTTTACAACATGACTGTGGGATTGTGAAAACATTGTGTCTGTTGCTCATTTTATCCAGATGAGTAAAAAAAATGGATATAAATAAATAATAGGGGAGACAAAAGATAAAATAAATTGGTTATATGGAAATACCAGTGGTAAATGAGGGAGGGATAAGGGGTATAGTGTACATGAGTTTTTCTTTTTTCTTTTTATTTCTTTTTCTTGAGTGTGCAAATGCTCTAAAAATGATCATGGTGATAAATACGCAACTATGTGATGATATTGTGAGCCATTGGTTGTGCACCATGTACGGAATGTATGTGTATGAAGATTTATCAATAAAAATACTTTTTAAAAACAATGGGTAAAGCATGATATCATCTATATTTTAAAACTTCAACTTCTGTTTGAGACCAAAGGGAGAGATGTTTATTTGGTGCAAAATGAATACTTGGGGTAGTTGAACACCATAACATGGAATCTTAAATAGGGTTTGAGATCTTGTTGGTTTGTCCAAGTTAGTGTTATGCCCTGATATATCCCAGAGTAATTTGCGCAGTGAATAAAGAAATATTTGCAATCATTGTTGTGTCTCCTGGAAGGAGCACTCCTCCATTTGGAACTAAGACCTGCAGACCAGCAGAGCTTAAGGTTCATGGACAGGAAGCAAAAATTGTCCTAATGGATCACTAGGCATGATAGTGAATGGTGCCACTCCCACTTCTACCTCTTGATTCTTGGGCCTGTGAAACCTAGCTATGGGAGAAACAGCACCATATAGTGGACACTGACTCAGAGCATACACAGCCTCCTAGAGAACACTGCCCCCAACCCCACAAAGTATTGCCACAAAGTTGGCACCATAATTAGGACTTCAAAAGGCCACTCCACCATTCTATCAACCCAGCTGCCTCTGGATGAGGGGGAACATGGTAAGACCAGAGAATTCCATGAACATGTGCCCATTCCCACACTTCATTTGCTGTGAAGTGGGTCTCTTGATGAGAAGCAATGCTGTGTGGAATACCATGACAGTGGCTGAGACCATGCATAACCTCCATCCCTATGACCATGCCCATTTTGTTCATGAGCCCATTGGGCAGTGGCAGGAGTGGATGGAAAAAGAGAATGACTTGAATCCACAGGACAGATCATCTTATCCACATGATTATTAAAACCTTCCTCTGCTGAAGTCACCCTTTGGTGAGCATTCACAAGGGATAAAAATATATTCATGGTTTTTGCCCACTCAGAAAGATCTATCCACATATCTCTTCCCCAGACCTCTTTGTCACCAATTTTTCCAATCATGCTCCTTCCAAGTCCCTGATCATCCAGCCAAAACATTAGCAACAGCCCATGAGTCACTATACAAATGCACCTCCTGCCAGTTCTTCCAAGCAAAATGAACAACAAGGTGAACTGCTTGAAGTCCCACTCATGGGGATAATTTCTCCTCACTGCTGTCCTTTAAGGACATCTTAGAATAAGGCTGAAATGTCCACTTCTGGGTGGTCTTTGCATATCATACAAAACCATCTGTAAACAAGGCCTGCGTTTTTTATTCCTCAGTCAAATGACTGTAAGGAACTCCCCCATGAGACCATAGTTTTGGTCTGGGAAAGAGAAGGTAATGTGACAGGACTGGGGGCCATGGGCATTGGGCCCACTTCCTCATGTAACTTACTTGTACCTTCAGGACCTGCACAAGCCCTATCTCTAATATACCATTTCCACTTTTGGAGTGCTACTGTGCACACCCAACTTTATGGCTTGGTGGGTTAGACAACATCCAGCTCATAATAGGCAACCCAGCTCTCATGGTAACTTGGCAGCTAATAAAGTTAAGCATTCAGTTTCTATTAAGGCCCAATATCAGGCTAAAAGCTGTTTCTCAAAAGTAGAGTAGTTATCTGCAGAAGATGGTAAGGCTTTGCTCTAAAATTCCAAAGATCTGTGTGGTGATTCTCCTATAGGGGCTTGCCAAAAGCTCCAGACAGCATTCATATTTGCTACTGACACTATCAGCACCATAATATCTGCTGGATCATATGGCCAAAGTGGCAGAGCAGTGTCCACAGCAGGCTGGACCTGTCACAGAGCCTCCTCTTTTTCCAGTCCCTACTCAAAACTAGCAGCTTTTCTGGTCACTAGGTAAATGGGCTGGAGTAGCACACCCAAATAAGGACATGCTGTCTCCAAAATCCAGAGAGGCCAACTAGGCTTTGTGCCTCTTTTTTGGTCATAGCAGGGGCCAGATGCAACAGCTTATCCTTCACCCTAGAAGAGATATCTCAATATGCCCCACACAACTAGACATCTAGAAATTTCACTGAGGTGGAAGGCCCCTGTTGGATTTATCACCTGTCACCTGACCTGCAAATGCTTTACCAATAAGTCTAGAGTAGTTGCTAGTTCTTGCTTACTGGATCCAACCAGCATGATATCATCAACATAATGAATCAGTGTGATGTCTTGTGGGAGAGAGAAATGATCAAGGTCCCTGCGGACATGAGTGTGACATAGGAATGGAAAGCTGATATATTCTTGAGGCAGGAAGTGAATGTATACTTATGGCCTGACCAGTTGAATGCAAACTTTTTTTGGTGGTCCTTACTGACAGCTATTGAGAAAAAAGCACTTACCAGATCAATAACTGCATACCAGGTACCAGGTGATGTGTTGATATGTTCAAGCAATGATGTCATATCTGGAACAACAGCTGCAATTAGAATCACCACCTGGTTAAGTTTATGATAATCCATTGTCATCCTCTAAGAACAATCTGTTTTCTGCACAGGCCTAATAGGACAGTTGAGTGGGGATGTGGTGAGAATAACCACCTCTGCATCCTTCAGGTACTTAAGAGTGGACTCATTTCTGCAATCACTCCAGGACTACAGTATCACTTTTGATCCACTATTTTGTCAGGTAGGGTCAGTTCTAGTGGCTTCATATTGGCCTTTACTACCATAATAGCCCTCACTCCACAAGCCTGAGAATCAATGTGGGGATTCTGCCAGCTGCTGGGTATGTTGATTCCAAGTATGCATTCTGGAACTGGGGAAATGACCATTAAATGGGTCCAGTGACCTACTGAACCCACTGTGAGATGGATCTGAGCTAAAACTCCATCAATCACCTGGCCTGACCATTGGACCAGAGTGACATTTTGGGTCTCCTGGAATTAGTGTCACTTCTGAGCCAGTGTCTAATAATCCCTGAAATATTTGATCATTTGCTTCTCCCCAGTGCACAGTCACCCTGGTAAAAGGCTGTAGGTCTCATTGAAGAAGGCTGGGGAGAAGGTTAACAGTATAAATTTCGGGCAGTGTACAAGGGTCCTTCCCTAAAGATATCCATCCTTTCCCTCATTTGAGGTGCTCTGAATCCATAAACTGTCTCAAGTCTGGGAATTGATTAAGGGACTGTGACTCTCTGTTTCTGTAATTCAAGTTAGACTTCTGCTCACTTGACCTAGAATCTTCTGCTTATATAACTTGAACAAGAATTTAGTAGAGTACTCATCTATTTTACTTCTAGGTACCCCATGATCTACTAGCCAACACCACAAATTTCTGTGAGCCAGATTATTTTGACTGATGCTTTAAGTATGCTGTCCATTATGATGGCCACACTCACCTTGTCTATGGTGATTAACCATTGTAACCTGGCTTCTGCCATGTCAGAATCTGACCATCCCCATTATATTTAAGGGTTCCAGCTCAGTGACAGCTGTTCTTATAACAATATCTGACCTACAGAGGAGGGTGAGCACAGAACTCTTCAGAGACAATGGAGCTAGTCTCACAAATTTATTTCTCAAGATTTTGGGAAAGATGTGTCCTCTGGACATTCCTGGGGTGTGGGAGCAGGTCTTCCATGATAAATCCAAGCTAACATCTCCACCTCTCTAGGTCTCTGGATCCCCTCATCTACATTATACCAAGGCAATTCTAGCATTTTGAACTCAGGTAATGTCAGCCACCTTTTGAGCCACGTTACAGTCAACCATCCAAACAAACTGTTAATGCCCTTTCTAACCCCTCAAGTTACAACTGAGGGTTTGTTGTAGCAGAATTGAATGTAGAATCTCTGTTTAGTCAGTCCATAACAATAAATTTAGCTTGATCCAACTTTGTATTCCTTCCACCATTATCCCACACCCTTAATATCCATTTCCACACATATTTCCCTGATTTCTGTCTATATAGATTGGAAAACTCATGCAGTTATTTTAGAGTAAAACATACCTCTTCATGGGCCCACTTTGTACCTCATCTTTCAGGATCCCTTGGGACTTTAGTCTAGTTATACTTCTTGAAGAAAAGAGGGGTGGAGGGGGTGGGCCATCAAAAGAAATAGAAGTGTCTTTCAAGCTAATTACCTCAGGGCATTCTCTTGCAGTTTCATCTAGTAAAATAAGATTACTTGCTCCAGACAGAGGAGTGAGGGATATTTCTCCAGGGAAAATAGTTACAGGGTTAGCTGGCAGTAAGGGGTTAATCTCTTCAGGTGGAGGTTGGATGGCAGACTCTTCTGAAGAGAGTGGAGGCCAGGAAGCTGTTTTTAAAGGCAAGCTGGAGGTTGGGAAGCTCTTTTCTCAGGGCAGTCCCTTACAATCTCAGCAGATTCCATGGATCCCATCTCCCCACCACCATCATTATCAAGCCATATATAACCATCCCACATTTTAGGATCCCATTCTTTTCCAATCAAAGCCCTTACTTTAGCAGCAGACACCCTGCAAGGTTGAGATTTTAGTCTACATTGTAAATCTGCTACTCATACAATGAGGTTGTGTGTCTGGTTTTCAGAGATCTCAAGTCTGCACGATAGGAAGTAAAATTTTCCCACAGGGCACACATGGAAACTTTTACATCATTCATATGATACTGAAGTTTCAAATTTGAAGTCTTCAGCTCATCACTGTATCCAGCACATCTAACAACAACAGCCATCATTATACCTCTTAATTCCACAAAACTCTGTATGGTGTCAAAGGCATTATCACCCAGAGCCTTGCCTCATAGAAGTATACAATTAGTAGAATCTACTCGTGATATTTTGAGTATCTCTTTTGCCAACTCACCCTATGGACTGTCAGTGCCATCTTGATTATGGGAAACAGAGTCATTAGTGCCTCTGAGTCTAGTCAGAGTAGAAAACCAACTGTAAAAACCCATTTTTAAGATTGTTTCTCAAGAACCACTCCTGGTACCAAGCTGTGTTAGTCAGAAAAAGAACCAACAGAAGATATCTGCAAATATGAGATATATAAAGGTGTCTCATGCAACCATGGGAATGGAAGAGTCCAAAATTTGTGGGGCAGGCTTTGAAGATAGCAGCTCCAATGAAGGGTCTGGATGAACTCCACAGGAGAGTCTCACTTGCTGAGGCAGCAGTGAAAGAGTTGCTCTTCTACTTTATAGCCTTCAGCTGATTTGATTATCTCTCCAGAATAGGGTGCAAGTCCTTGGGTAATATTCACTTCTAAACTTGATATCCTATAACTTAAATACTATAACATGAACAATACAATTTTTGCCATATGATAAGGAGATAATATAAAGAAGAAAACAAAGATATTTGCTTGATATACAAATACAAATATACTCATAACAAAACAATGAAGAAATATTTATACCATTACAGCCTTCATTTCTCTAACTGGTCATGTGGTCATAGTTGATATCTATCACTACCATCTTCCACTACCCATTCCATGTTCCCTTTACCCTCAGCAAGCATCTCAGCTCTCCATGGTTCTTTGCCTGGTGGATGACCCCAGCCTTCATTCCTGAAGTTTCTGGGCCATTGGTAATAGAGTCTGGGATGGATTGTGAAGATTTCTGTTTACTTCAATCACAGGACATGGTACTACTAAGAGGCACCCCTAGGGATATCTTTCATTCCAGGAAAACTCTTTTTCACTCATATTTTACAGTTAAAGTCCTATTGCCCCTTTGATAGTGAGGAACAATCACTCCATCCAGTACAATAATCCCCTTCTTGTCTGTTGATTCAGGGGCATGAGAAGCCCAGTGTGGCCAGGTCACAGTCTTAACTTCCAGGTCAATGGAATCATCGTTGTGTCTCCTGGAAGGAGCACTCCTCAGTTTGGAACTGAATCTGTAGAAAAGTAAAGCTAAGATGCAGAGACAGGAAGCAAAAAATTTTCTAGTGGATCACTACAGCTGATAGTGAATGGCGCCCCTCCTATTTCCACCCCTTGCCTTCTGGACCCATGAATCCTGGCTATGGGAGGAACAACACCATAGTGTGGATCCTGATTCAGAAAACACACAGCCTCTTGGAGAACATTCCTGCACTTCATTCACTGTGAAGCAGTTTCCTTGATCAGAAGCAATTTTGTGGAATACCGTGATGGTGAGTAAAGCATTCAGTAAGTACATGGATCATAGTTTTGGCAGAAGCATTGGTGCAGGGAAGGCAAAACCTATTCCAGTTAGAAAACAAATCACTGTCACTTTCATGATGAAAGTGGTCCAATGTAATCAAACTGCCACCAAGTAGCAGGCAAATCACTTTGGAAAATGCTGTCATATCAGGGATTGAGTGCGGATCTTTGCTGCTGGCAGATTGGGCACTCAGCAGTGGCCATAGCCAGGTCAGCCTTGGTAAGTGGAAGTCCATGTTGCTGATCCCATGTGTAACCCCCTTCCCTGCCACCATGCCCACTTTGTTCATGAGCCCATTGGGCAATGTCAGGAGTCGATGGGGAAAGAGACTGACTGATATCCACAGATCAGGTTTATCTTATCCACTGCAGTATTAAAACCTTCCTTCTGCTGAAGTCACCCTCTGGTGAGCATTCACATGGAACACAAAAACTTTCATGTATTTTTGACCACTCAGAAAAGTCTATCCACATACCTCTTTGTCACCAACTTTCCAGTCATTCTCCTTCCAAGTCCCTGACCATGCAGGCAAACATTAGCAGCAGCTCATGAGTCATTACACAAACACACTTCTGGCCAGTTCTCTGTCCAAGCCAAATGAACAACCAGGTGCATTGCTTGAAGTTCCAACCACTGGGAGTATTTCCCTTCACCACTGTCCTTCAGGGACATCCCAAAAAGGGGCTGTAGTGCTGCAGATGTCCACTTTGGGGTTGTACCTATATATCATGCAGAACCATCTGCAAACCAGGCCCAAATTTTCTCTTCTTCAGTCAACTGACTGTAAGGAACTCCCCAAGAGGCCATAACTCTGGATTGGGAAAGAGAAGGTCATGTGGCGGGAGTGGGAGCCATGGGCATTTGGGCCACTTCCTCATGTAACTGACTTGTGGAGCATTCAGGACCCACTCTAGCCCTATCTTGTATATACCATTTCCATTTCATGATGGAGTTCTGCTGTGCACACCCAACTTTATAGTTTAACAGGTCAGACAATACCCTGTTCATGAAAGGCAACTCAGGTCTCGTTGCAAATTGGTGGCTCATGATTAAACATTCATTCTCTACTAAGGCCCAGTAGCAGGTCAAAAGCTGCTTCTCAAAAGGAGAGTAGTTATCTGCAGAGGATGGCAAAACTTTACATCAAAATCCTAAGAGCCTGTGTTATGTTTCTTCTATAGAGGCCTGCCAATGGTTCCAGCATCTCTATTTGTCACTGAACTTTGAGCACCATTGGATCTGCTAGATCATATGGCCCAAGTGACAGAGCAGCTTGCACAGCAGCCTGGGCCTGTTGCATAACCTCCTTTTTTCTCTTCAGTTTTTTTTTTTGAGATATATTCACACACCACAGAAGCCATCCAAAGTATACAATCACTGGCTCACAGTATCATTACATAGTCATGCATACATCCCCATGATCAATTTTAGAACACTTTGATTAAGCCAGTACAGAAATAAGAATAAAAACTAAAATTTGAAATCCTCCTATACCCTTTAACCACTCCCCATTGTTGATCCATGAATTATTGGCGTAGTAAAATTGTTACTGTTGACAAAAGACTATTAAAATATTGTTGTTAATGATAGTCCATAGTTTGCAATAGCTTTAGTTTTCTCTCATACCCCTCTTTTTTCATTTGTACTTGTTCATACAAGAACTTATTTACATACATGACTTTAAACCACCACTTTAAATCCAATTCACCTATGATACATTACTATTTCTTATAATCTCAAGAATGAACTACCCTCACCTCTATCCAATCCCAAACATTTAAGTTCAACCTTGCTAACACTTCTGTGCATATTAGGTAACCACGCACCCTTCTCTGGCATCTATCTCTACATGCCCTATATTCCATATATTTTTTCCAAATCTGTCTGGGGAGTTTAATCCATTAGCAGTCAAAGTTATTACTGTAAAGGCAGCTCTCAATCCAGCCATCTTATCCTTTGGGTTTTACTTGTCAGATCTATTTTGATTCCCTTTTTGTCCTTTGTTACCCTCACCAATGCTCAATTCGGTTTCCTCCTCCACACTTCTCTCTCCCTTTAGTAGCTTTCATAGAGCAGTCTCTTTAATAAGCTCTCTCAGCTTCTGTTTATCTGTGAATATTTTAAACTCCCTCTAATTTTTGACAGACATCTCTGCTGGACAGGGAATTCTTAGCTGGCAATTTTTCTCTTTCAGTATCTTAAAAATATCTTACCACTGCCTTTGTGCTTACATGGCATCTGATGAGAAATCAGCACTTAGTCTTATTTGGCTTCCCTTGTATGTGGTGAATTGCTTTTCTCTTGCTGCTTTCAGAATTTCCTCCTTCTCCTCAGCATTTGACAATCTGATTACTATGTGTCTTGTAGTAAGTCTGTTCTGATTCATTCTGTTTGTAGTACATTGGGCTTCTTGGATTTGAATATTTAAGTCTTTTGTAAGAGTAAGAAAATTTTCGGTCATTATTTCATTGAATATTCTTTCCAGTCCTTTTCCCTTCTCTTCTCCTTCTAGAACACTCATGATGCATGTTTGTGTGCTGTGCATTTTCAATCATTTTCTTGGGACCCTGCACAAATTTTTCCAGTTTTTTCTCCATTTGTTCTTTTGTCTCTTAGAATTCAGTTGACCTGTCTTCTAGCACACTGATTCTTTCTTCTGCCTCTTCAAGTTTGCAGTTGTGAGTCTTCAGTATATTTTTAATTTCATCTATAGTATCTTTTATTTCCATGATGTCTTTTATGTTTCTATGTATTCATTCAAATTCTTTTTTATGTTTTTCTAGTGTCTTCTTAATATCCCTTATCTCTTTATGCACATTTCCTTCATTTCTTGGAATTAAATCAGGATATTTGTTTGCACATCTTTGATTAGTGTTTCCAGAGTCTGTGTTTCCTCTGACTTTTTGATCTGTTCCTTTGACTGGATCATTTATTTATTCTTGAGTTTTAGCAAGCCTTGTGATGTTTTGCTGATTTCTGGACATCTGATTAACTTGATGGGTCTATTGTGAAAGTTCATTTCTCTCTTGTGTAGTATTTAGTTGTGGCCTGTGTTTGTTTTAGGTCATTGCTTTGACAGGTCACCCATATATCTCAGTTGAAACAGGGCTAGGTACACACGCAGGGGTATAGACCATTTCCGTTGGGCCTGGGATAGACTGTAGAGACTCTGAAAAGCCCTGCAATTTTACCCTGTAATTCCCAGGCTGCCCAGTAGATGGCACTCTTGGTTATTTATTCATCCTCAGAAGACTACCTGCTGGAATCCAGCAGTGTCTGACTGGGCCAGGCTGAAGCTGCAGCATTCCTGTCCCCCTCACTTTAACAGACAAAATGTGGCTCAGTGTGGGGCTCTGACCCCCAATTTACTTTCAGTAGAGGACTTCCTCAGCCACCCCAGTCTGCACCTGTCCCCAAAGCAAGGATCAGGCCAACCATTGCTGTTTCCCTTGAGGGTGGGGAATGGGTACCAGGAGTTAAAGTCTCTGACCCTGTTTTGTCTTCACCCCTCACTGACAGGGCATGTCCTCCCCTGGTGCCTGGGCTCCCAAAACAGTTGGTTAGGGCAGTTTCTGCTTTGCTATTTGCTGCTTTGGGGACAGATTCTGCTGTTCCCTCCTGTGCTGGTTTGAAAGGATTTATGTGCCTTAGAAAAGCCATGTTTTAATCCTAATCCCATTTTGTAAAGACAGCCATTTCTTCTAATCCCTATTCAGCATCGCATGCTGGAAACTTTGATTAGATTATCTCCGTGGTGATGTGACTCGATCAAATGTGGGTATTAAACTTGATTAGGTGGAGACATGTCTCCTCCCATTCTACATGGGTCTTGATTAGTTTACCAGAATCCTATAAAAGAGGAAGTTTTTGGAGAAAGCTTCAGAATGCCACAGAACTGTGAAACAGAGAATCCACCAGCCAGTGATTTTTGGAGATGAAGAAGGAAAATGCCTCCTGCGGAGCTTCATGAAGCAGGAAGACTGGAGAGGAAGCAAACAGATGACACTATGTTGAGCATGTGCCTTTCCACTTGAGAGAGAAATGCTGAATGCCACCAGCCTTAAATCAAGGTATCTTTCCCTGGATGCCTTAGATTAGAAATTCCTATAGACTTGCTTTAATTGGGACATTTTCATAACCTTAGAACTGTAAACTTATAACTTATTAAATTCCTCTTTTAAAAAGCCATTCCATTTCTGGTATATTACATACCAGCAGCTAGCAAACTAGAGCACCTCCTTAATCCTCCATTTTGGTAACTCATTCTTGTTGCCCTTTTATATTCTTCCCACCCCAGCAGCTTAATTCCTGCCATGGGTCCCTGTAGATTAGGGTATCTGTATCTGGATATAGCTGAGGATCAGTCTCATTGCTGTGAGAGGTTTTCTAGACTGTGTTCACAGCGGGAGGTGGGACTGATCCCAGCTACTGCACATGGGCACTTCTCAAGCTGCAAGGAACCAAGTGAGAGAGATGGGAGCTGACCAGCTGGTCCAGGACAGATATTTCCAACCTGGTATTGTTCTTTGCTATGATTCAGCATTTGGGGGATCCTTCTCCATTCTCTACTGTACTCCAGAGATCTGAACAAGTCACAGTTGTCCTTTTTTTGCTGGATCACTAAGGAGAAGTTTTCAGTAGGTGTCTTACATAACCATGCTGGGGAACTTAACCCAGCCCACATTTGTGGGCTGCAGTAGACTGATAACAGGTTTCCAAAGAGATGGTCTGCTATTCTGGTCTGCACTGCTTGTCTGCTCTTGTAGGCCAATCTGAAACCTGGGTATAATCCACACTTAGGTCATTTCTCAATTGGGCCTCCTGAGTTTCATGCAGGGGATGGTCAGGAAAATATCTATGACATCATTCACACGTTCTAAATGTAAGAATCAAGCTAAGTTTAGCTTTCACACAAGGTGACACAGGCAGGGAAAGGGGAGGGCCTCTGACAAGAGCCTAGAACTGGTGCCAAATCTTTAATGGCCAGGGTCATTAAATATAAGGCATAATCAAAGGGGGAACCTTTGGTGGAAAGTTCAAATTAGTTAGACTATCTGGATAGGCTGTAACCTCTGGAGTACCAACTCAACAGAGGAACAGGGAAGGGTCTTCAAGCTAGGCACAGGTATAACTGTTTTGGCATTCTATTGTTTGACATGCCAGCCCCCATTTTTCAGGTAAGCACTGTTGTTGCAAGATCATGAATAAATTATTTTCTTCTCCACAATCAGGTGAGTGTTTATTCACTTTCATGTATGGCATTTTTTTTCTAACAATTTGGGGGCTCATCCAGAACCTGAGGCTTCAGAGGAGGACCCCCAGGAAGGACAAAGGGAAAATGTGCCTTGCTGATTAAGCAGTGTCAGACTCCACCATTGGGGACCCACATCTGGCATCCAGAAGGACCCAAGACCAGACACTTAGATCTGTTGATTGTGAAGGAGAGAAGGGGGAATCTGCCTCACATGACCAGACAACTCTGTGCATGGACCAAGGTAAAAAAAAAAAAAAAAAAGGCTACTAAGTATTGCTTTGGCAGTTGGGATAAATTCTAATGAGCCTGGCAGTAAGCAAGTGCAGAGTTCCAATCCACGATTCCCTTCTCCCATGACAGTAAGGGCTGGAGTCAGATTAAGTGAGATGGTGCCAAAACAGAGAAACTCAGGGAAGACTCAGAATGGGTAGAGGTAGTCAACCAGCCAAGGAAAAAGTGAGGAGGTACCTATAAAGTCCTCCCCAGTGAACATTCCCCCATAGGGAGAATGTTGGAACATTGACAGATCAAGGGAAAGAAAAATGTACATTTGGGCAAAAGAAAGCATTGTGCCACCTGATGTATTCTGGCCAAAGTACAGGGCAGATAGGATTGGCTTTGTGCAAAATCTTTAAGGCCTCACTATCAGGGGATAAAATTGGCTATACCCAAATCTCAGAACTTAAATAAAGCCTTTGAAGGGTCTCAAGGAAAAGACAGCTTAAACTAGCCAGTAATTTTTAATCCTTAAAAGGAACTTGAAGAAGCTACCCAGAGTTACTGATATTCTGGTAATTTTCTAGTTTTGTCTCTTTGGTTCAGTAGAACAATTTCAAAGTGGTATGTGACCACTGGATGCAGAGTCTGGGTTTCTCTATAATAAATCCCTTTGCCAAATACAGGAGTTGCAGACTTGCTACCAGTAAGGGTGAAGCAAATGGGTTAATAAAACTATCTTGATGTGGGAGCATTTTCCTGCAGGAATTCAATCTTGATGAAAGTGTCAATGCTGGAATTGGAATCCTAGAAGGGTTGTGGTGTCTTCTAACAGGACCTGGCAACTATTTCTGAGCAATAATGTTGGCGTTATTTGAGGTGGCAGAAAAGAATGCCTGCTTTCTGATTTATTTAGGCATGTAGCTGAGCCAAGAAGAGGTTGGATGATTAAAAAGATACAAGCGTTCTTGGTTAAACTAGAGATGCATCTTTTCCAGCAAAGTCTTGTTGGGTGTTACATTTTTTTGAAGGAATGAACTTAAACAAAACTCCCTCTGCTTACCTGCATAAGTTGAGGAACCAAGAAAGGAAATATTCAGGGATGGACACTAATAGTCCTGTAGCCCAAGGATGTAATGGGTCTTGGGCTGACATTCAGAAAAAGATGCAGAAAATAGATAGGTAGAAGGAGAAAGCACTAAGAGAGTTATTAAGAAAATCTCAAAGTGCAATTTAATTGTGATGTTTTGCTGTATTGAACTTTACTGGTGATGGTGGCCCTTAAGACCCAATCAGTCTTCTTCCTTTGCTTCCACATTTTATTTTAGATGTGGATCCCCTGTTCCTTCTTTGGCACAGGCATGGGCTTTTGTTTGCTGTTTATCTGCTCTGAGGTGTTGTATGAGAGGGAGGTGGGGAGCAGGTAAGAGGGGGGTGCTCAGAACTGCTCAGTGTCAGGGCTGTGAAAGGATACCCAAGAGCTCTCAGCTTTGAATCTGCTCTGGAGAAGCAGTGCAAAGGGATCAAATAGCCACTGGATGTCTCCTAGGTGCCAGTTACCAGGGGTCTTGTTTACTCAAGAGTAAAGCAGAAAAGAGGTGCTGAGAACAGGCCCTGCTTACAGTGGCCAGCCCAAGCAGCTCTGTAGCCACTAGCCGTGTGCTGATCACTCTACCATGGAGGGACCCACAGTCTCTGCCAAGCCCAGTAATGCAGGCAAACCAGAGCCACCTGGCAGACCAGGGGTGGGGCAGAGGCACCAGGGCTGAGAGTGTGGGCTTGAAACACACCCAGCTCCCTCCTCTATGCACCCACACCCCTCTGCCATGCATGGCCCACCCCGGGGCTCAGAGGACTGCACATCTGCTGACCCTCTGGGGGTGGGGACCAGTGTTAGGCACAGGCCAACAGGGATGGACCAGGGATGGGCTTGGCCAAGGGACCAGCACAAACACTGACTGGGTGTTCCCCAGGCTGCCTGCCAAGTACAAAAACCAAGTCACTTGACTGGACAGCTCCCCGTGCCATGCCACCGGTTATAGTGTGCTGTGAAAAAGGAAGAGGAAAGCAGAAGTCATGTTGAGAACGGTCAACCACATGGTCAAAAAGGGATTAGAGATAAAGTAGGGAGGAGACAGGCAGAGGTGAGATAGAGAAACAGTCTGGGCCAAAGGGTATAAAGGAGTGAGGAGGGAACAAGCCCCAGCAGGGTGCTATCATTGTAGGAAACCTGCTCACTTCAAAAGGGAATGCCCAAATTTAAAGAAAGATGGTCGGGTGAGACCCCTGATGAATTTTGAAAATTAAGGAGGTTAAAGCCTCTTCATCTCAAGACCCCACTGGGAGCCTTTGGTAAATCTAAAGGTAGGCCATATCAGGGAGAAATTACATTTTTGGTGGACACAAGGACAGTTCAATCTTCTATGACCCATATCCCAAAGGGGATCGAATTCGCAGTAGCTCCCTCATAGTTTCAGAGGTAAAAGGGAGAAAGATTTAAAGTCCCCATTTTCAAACCTACTGATATCTATTAGGAAGATAACCAAATTATAAGCTCCCTGCTGAACATTCCAGAAGCTGGGAGCTGCTTGTTGGGAAGGGACACAATAATACCCTTTCTGGGACTGGCTAAAGAGCACAACCCAAAACTACCACATAGAAAGGCAGTGAGAGTATTGCAGCATCTGTATAAAAAAAAGTCACTGCCAGTCAGGACTGGGAGGGGCAGGGAAGGGACACATTGGAGGAAAATGGCTTCAGAAGCAGTACTGTGGGGGCTGGGGGCTGAAGTCAGAAGGCCTTGGGCCAGGATAGCAGACCCACCCAAGCAGTTAGAGAGGGTGAGTTTACCCCAAAGGCAGAAGATGGGCCTTCCACCTCGTGGGGGAGGAATGGTGCTGCCTCAGGCCTTGGAGAGAAGGTTGGGAATTGGGGAGAGCCTAGTTGCCACCACATGGAAGGGTTGAGCATGTGCCCTGGAAATGGCAGAGATCACAGTTGCAGCTCCAATGCTTGGAGAGGGTGGAGCCAAGAGGGATGTGGTCTCCCTAGTGGTCCCCAGGGTTGCATTCGGAGAGGTGGCTGCTGTATAGGCCTTTGGAAAGGGTGGGACTGCCACTTTCTAAAGTCCCCCAAATAAATAACTCTTAGACTTTAAAATCTAATGAAGTTTGCCCTGCAGATTTTCAGATCTGCTTGGGTCTGGTGACCCCTGTGTTCCTTCCAATTTCTCCTTATGTAAATGTGAATATGTATCCTATGACTGTCCCTCCTTTGTCTGTTAGCAGCAAATAACTTATTCTGAGTTCTACAGGTCCAGAGCCAGAGGATAATTTTGCCTTAAGACAGACCATTCCAGTAGCTGACTTTACAAAGGACCTCTTCCTTCAGAATTATACACTGACTTTGTCCTCTACTCTGTCATCCCTCAGGCACTGTGGCTTACTGGCCCAGACTGCACCTCTTCAATTTGCTGTCCATCAACACCAGCTTGACAGTTGGGTCCTCATCAAATTGTGGAAAGAGTCCAAACTCCAACCATCCTTGGAAGGACCCTATCAAGTTCTGTTCACAACTGAGACAGCTGTACAGACAGCAGAGAAAGGCTGGACCACTATACCCAAGTGAAAGGACCAGTACCTGAGCCAGACAATAAATTTGATTCCTGGGAAATAACTCCAACTTCAGAACCTTTAAAAATTACATTGAAGAGACAAGAGTTGGAGGATAAAGGGGGGCTTCAAACTTGGGGGGTTGGAGTCTGTATTTTAACCTAACATAATTAATAGTGACCCTGGTCAAAGGACAGATGAGGAAACTGAAGCCCAATTAAAAAATAAGAATAATTATACTAGTCATAATGTTCCAAATTGGGGATGCAACAAGCCCTGTCAAATTGGTAAGGAATGTAATTGAAGGTTTAAAGCCCCAAACTGTACAGTTTGATGAAAGGCAAACTAAGCAAAGTCACCAAGAAGGAGGTGGAACAAAAGAGTTTAGGCAAAGACTTCATTTAAGGGAAAAACAAAACTACCCAAGCAGCATTGCAAGAGAAAGAGAAAAATGATTGCCCCAAGGTAGTGGGGTGGGGGTGATAGAGTTTTTAAGGCTTAGGGTTAAGGAGTTAGGGAGCAAGGTTTAGGCAAGTCCCTATTGGCTAGTTTTCAGAAATAAGGGGTCAAGTTTGGAGTTGGCAGTTTTCCGTTGGTACAGTTTAAAATTCAAATGCTGCCATAGGCATGCAGGGTTATAAATGCTGGAGGATATGTAATAAATAAGGGGAGTTTACACAAGAATGCATTTGCTGGAGAGTGGAGGCTGAATAATGGGAGGTTGTTGCAAGAAGGCAGCTGATGGAGGGTGAAGGAGACACCAGGCTGAGGCAGTTGGGGTAAGAAAAGCTTTCTGAAATATTTGCCAGGAGTAGGTTACATCCTGGGGGAAGGGGTCCTGTCCTCCAGGCCTGACATTTGATGCTTGGCAAATAATAGACTGCAGAGGCTCAACAAATCAATGGCAGCTGAGAGGGAAAAACAAATACTTGTGTCCAGAACCAGTAGGGGGGTGTTACAGTCAAGCCTCTCCTTGTCCCTGCTGGGATGATGTATGATGGACTATCCACTTTCAAGGATGAGCCATGGACATGGAATTAATTTCACAGACCTGAAGGTAGTATAACCTGGTGGTGATACCCATCAAGAAAACAGACAAATATCCAGCAGGGGGCAGCAGCAGAGATGCAGTAATAGTTGATATAATATATGGGATGGGGACAGACCTCACTGGTAAAGATCCTCTAGGAAGGTTCAGGATACAAGTCCTATTCCCAACACCAATAAAGCCCTCTCCAGTTAACTCTTCAATAGCCCCAATACAGAATAATCCAAAAGTTGTCAGGGTGGATGGAACAGAAAATTTGGAGCAAACCATAAGTGTAGGGACAGAGTGCAGAAATACAAATGCCAGGGTGGAGTGGATCATATATACAGTCCAGAGTCTAAACCAAAGCAACTGTTATGCTTGCACAACAGGCTGACCCACTGTTCTTATTGTGGCCTTTCCAATGGGTATGGAGGAACACGAAAAGGAACTCAAGTGCGTGGTACTCCTTTTTCAGAATACTACTCCTGGGGAAAAATTGTAGTATGTTGTCCTCTCTTTTTCTTTCAGTCAGTGGTGGAAAAGTCAAGGCTATACTGGCTTCTCACTTTGGTTCAGGAAACCACTCTGCCTGTCTCTCTAGATGGGAAGAAGGGCTCCAGGAATTTAGTACCATGGTCTCACATACCCAAGCATGGGATGTGACTGGGGATAGTACTGGCAATTTCTCCAGTCTAACCACACCACAAACAGGCCTTTGGTGATATTATGGAAAGAGCATCCTCCAACCAGTTTTATCCAAAAAAAGTGGAAAAGAGACCTGTGCTCTGATACAATTGGCCAACCCATTCACCCCAGCATTTGAAAAGAGGAGGATTGAGTTGATTTAGACAGTATAAGGGTGTCAAGGGAAATCCCAGATGAGTTTAAAGCTAGAAATTAAGTAGCTGCAGGATTTGTCATCCTTATTTTGGTGGGTCACCATCAACAAAAATGTGGATTGGATTAATCAGATCAATTACACCAAGGATGCAGTTAAGGGAAGAGCACAAGAGTTGGATGCTACTAGCCAAATGACATGGGAAAATAGGATGGCCCTACACATGATGTGAGCTGAAAAGGGAGGCATTAGCATTATGGTTGGGGGTAGTTGTTATGTATTTATCCTTAATAATGCAGTCCCAAATGGAACTATCACCAAAGCTTTATAAGGCTGATGACCTTATCTGAAGAATTGATGTAAAATTCAGGCATTGATGACTCCCTCACAAGACAGTTAGAAAACTGGTTTGGGGGATGGAAAGGGGTGGCACTGTTCATGCTAATTTCTTTAACCATCACAGCTGGGGTACTCAAAGCACTTAAGTGCTGCATTATCCTGCATGTCCAAGGGCTCATTCAGAGACTCATCAAGAACCCCTTTGAAGAGGAAGATCCCTAGGATGAAGAGTGTGGAAAGGTTCTTATCAGGTCTGAAGAGAGTAAAATGTGAAAACAAAGCTTTGAAAAGAAAGAGAGGGGATTTGTAAGAATCAAGCTAAGTTTAGCTTTCACACAAGGTGATGCAGGCAGGGAAAGGGGAGGGCCTCTGACACAAGCCTAGAACTGTTGCCAAATTCTTAATGGCCAGGGTCATTAAAATATAAAGCATAATCAAAGGGGGAACCTTTGGCAGGAAATTCAAATTAGTTAGACCATCTGGATAGGCTGTAACCTCTGGAGTATCCAATCAGTGGAGAAACAGGGGCGAGTCTGCAAGCTAGGCACAGGTGTAATTGTTTTGGCATTCTATTGTTTGGCAGGCTGGCCACCATTTTTTTGGGTAGGCTCCTGTTCTTGCAAGATCATGAATAAATTCTTTTCTTCTCCACAATCAGGTGAGTGTTTATTCACTTTCAAGTATGGCATTTTTTTCTAGCATAAAAATACCTTTCTGAAGCTCAACTCCTTTGGTAATACTTAACCAACTTTCTAGTGGGGCAGGAAGAGACCTGCCTCTTTACTGCCCTTCACTTAGTGCAGGGTGGGCATAGGTGACAAGGTTGGCAGAGCCTCCTTTTGTGCCACTTCCAACTCAAAACTAGCAGCTTTTCTGGTATTCAGTAAATGGGACAGATTAGCACACCTAAATGAGAAAAATGTTGTCTTCAAAATCCAAAGAGACCAACTATGCATTGTGTCCTTTTTTTTGCCATTGGAGGGACCAGATGCAACCACTTAACCTTCACCTTAAAAGAGATATCTTGACATGCCCCACACCACTGGACACCTAAAAATTGCACTGAGGTGGAAGCTCCCTGTATTTTTGTTGGATTTTTCCCCCATCCTCTGACATGCAAATGCCTTACCAATAAGCATAGAGAAATTGTTACTTCTTGCTCATTAGGTCCAATCAACATTATATCATCAATATAATCTACCAGTGTGATGTCTTGTGGGAGGGAGAAGGGATCAAGCCCCTGCAGACAAGTTTATGACATAGGGCTGGGGAATTGATATTCCCCTGATGTAGGAAAATGAAGGTATACTGCTTGCATTGCAAGCTACAAGTAAACTGTTCCTAGTGGTCCTTACTAACAGCAATTGAGAAAAAAAGCATTTACCAGATCATTCACTCCATACCGGATACAAGGGGTTGTATTGATTTGCTCATGCAATGATGCCACATCAAGAAAAGCAGCTGCACATTTGCACACTGGTGGTTGTGGTGGCAGTGTTCATGATCCACAAAGAATGGAGGTGACCTAAGGGTACATCAACTGAGGAATGGAAGGGGGAACTATGGTTTATACATAAAATGGACTACTGAGAAGCCACAAGAAGGAATGAAGTTGTGAGGCATGCAACTAGATGAATGAATCTTAAGAGCTGTATGGTAAATGAAACATCAGTAACAAAAAGACAAATATTATAATGCCTCAATTATGTGGACTAATTATAATATAAAAATTCAGTGAACTAAAGTCAAGAGCATGGGTTATCAGGTTGGGGCTTGTCGTAAATGTTCCTAGATTGTAAGCTTTTACAGCAGTCACATATATCCGGGAGGTGTAACTATTAATTCTAAATTCTGAGATATTGAGCTGTTTGTATATAACCTGGTCTTTCCCAGAAACTTCAGGTATTTACGTGACACCTGAGACTCAGAATCAGAGCTCTGAAGTATGAAAGTCAGCATTACCCCATACAGGAACTGTTTAAAAAGTTGAAAAAATGATCAGACATCAAGTAGAGAGATATGAATGAAGCTGATCTGGATAGGACTAAGGTATATCAGAAGACGTGGTCCAAATTTTAAAACTTCAACTTCTGTGTGAGACTGAAGGAAGAGATATTTATTTGGTGCAAAATTTACATTTCGGATAGTGCATTTCTTAATTTAACTTGTATGGTCAGTTTACTTGAACACCATAAGTACATGGAATCTTGAATACAGCATGAAATTTCATTGGTTTGTCCAGGTTAGTGTGATGCCCTGATAAATTCCAGAGTGATTTGGACAGTGAATAAAGAAGTATTTGCAAAGTCCTCTTGGGGGAATTAGGTGAAAGAGTGTAAGATTCAACTTCCCCATTTGAAGAATTTCTGATACTCTTGCAATAGGCCAGGACCTCAATGTTATGGTTCACCCCTATGAAACTTATTACTGCAAAGGATAGGCTAAGCCTACTTAAAATTAGGCCTAAGAGTCACCCCCAGAGAACTTCTTTTGTTACTCAGATGTGGCCTCTCTCTCTAAGCCAACATGGCAAATGAACCCACTGCCTTCCCCCCACCTACATGGGACATGACTCCCAGGGGTGTAAATCTCCCTGGCAACATGGGACAGAAATCCTGGGATGAGCTGGGACTCAGCATTAAGGGATTGAGAAAACGTTCTTGACCAAAAGGGAGAAAAAAGAAATGGGGAAAAATAAAGTGTCAGTGGCTGAGAGATTTCAAGCAGAGTCAAGAGGTTATCCTGGGGATTATTCTTGTGCATGATATAGATATCCCTTTTCAGTTTATGGTGTATTTAAGTGGCTAAAGGGAAGTACCTGAAACTGTAGAGCTGCATTCCAGTAGCCTTGTTTCTTGAAGATGATTGTATGATATGGCTTTCACAATGTGACTCTGTGATTGTGAAAACCTTATGTCTAATGCTCCCCTTATCTAGGGTATGGACAGATAAGTTAAAAATATGAATAAGGAAGTAGTGAAAACTCCATTTTCCCAAGAAAGCACCTGAGCCTCTGAGAAGTGGGCCAAAACTTTATTGCTGGCTGGCTCAAAGAATTTCCATCCAAAGTCTGAGCCCTGAATATTCTTGGTTTCCAGAGTATGTAAGCTATTAAGCAAGGCGGGAGTCACTATGGAAATAAGTGGTAAACACTAGAAAGGTATGGAATTTCTTTTGTCTGAGATGGGACATGCACAGAGGACCCCTGTTATGCAGACATGACCTGAGGCAGGATCTGTGGACGTGACGAGGAGCAGACAGATGCCGCAGACATTTTGTTTTCCTTCCTGCTTTTTACAGGCTTTAGGAGTACATTATTTCTTACATAAATTCATAAGGTGCTATGCACAAATATACATAAATCCATAAAGTTATACAATAATAATACTGAGGTGATACACATGAATTTATAAAGTTATACAAAAATACTGAGGGTAAACTTGTAAACTGCCTCATTCCCCCCTTTTGATGATATTGTTCACAACATTTTATTTATTTATTTATTTATTTATTTTTTATTTGCATATGGGCAGGAGGCACCAGGGATCAAACTCCAGACCTCCAGCACGGCAGGTCGGAGCTCTGCCTGCTGAGCCACGGCAGCCGCCCACAACATTTTATTTTATAAGCCGACACTATTTGCATTTGTAGAAACTAGCTCATATCCATGATAATTTGGGGGGCTCAGGTTCCTGAGATGAAGTAGGTGGAAGGCAGTTTTTCTGTCTATTGGCCTCTATTGTTTGATTTACACTTCTTAATAAGCAGGGGACTAGGCAAGGTAAAATAAGTATAGTGCTTACAACTTCTATTATCATTGTTGCAATCTTGAACCACGGTCCAGAAAACAATGAGTCAAGCCATAAGGTCCAAGAGTTGTCCTCTCCCAAATTTCTAGCTAATTCTTCAGAGGGGGCCATGAGTTCTTTCAGGGCCCTCATGACTGGCCCATCTGGGGCCGTATTGTTGGGGATATAGGCACAGCAACTTCCACCTAGCATTACACAGATCCCTCCTTTTTCTGCCAGCATCATGTCTTAGTACCAGCCTGTTTTCCCAGGCTACCTTGCTGGTAGCATCTAACTGCTCAGACAGGCCTCTAACAGCATCTTTAGTGTAACTTATGAGCCTTTGCTGATTGTAATAAATGTAATTAATCCAGTCTACATTTTTACTTACTGTCACCCACCAAAATAGGAAAGACTCAAACCCAGCAGCTATTTGGTTGTGGGCCTTATATTGGTCAGGAACTCCTCTATTGCATCTCTATATATGCTAGGGTCAAAGGAGTCCTGCGGGGCTTCCTTCTTTTCTCTAGACCTGGGTGCCAGCCCATGTTCTTGAGTTTGGTTTAGACATGTGACAGTAAATGGGATGGCAAATGGCACTAAGGTGCAGGTCCCCTTTCAGTCCAGCAGAGTTTGTTTTAGGATGTTTCCCCCACATGACCACCACAGGTCTGCCCTGTCAGGTTACAGTATTTCAGATCCCCAGTGACATTCCAGGTCTGGGCACAAGTTACCTGAAGTCCCCTTTTTATTTTGTTTACACATCGTGAGATACATGCCATGTGATTCCAGTGGCCTCCTTCGGCCAAGGCAATCCCTTTTCTTTTGCCCTATTTGGCCAGAGAAAACAGTACAGCCATGGCACTGCAGTTGTTGTTCCCTGTGGAGTTTAGAAAGAGAGAAATTGCACACTTAAATTATGCCTCATGCTTATCAAGTCCTAAAGGAAAAGGGACTTCCCGGGCACCAGGATGGCCAATAGTACAGGAGTAACAATTGATTTTTCCCAAGCTGTGCACAGTGTATCTCACCCATTCCCACCAGGCATTGGTTTCACTATATGCTGTTATTGCTGTCAAACTTTATTCTGCATCTTTGACCTTCATGACTTTTACTGCTGGGAGATTTGGAACTAAGTGGAGTGGTGGGCTTGAGGCATTTGCCTGTGGCTTAGACTAGGTTGGCAGGCTTGGGGCATTTGCTGGTGATGTGGGCTGGGTGGGTCTAGGAGGGGGAACACTAGGATCTGGAAATGGTCAGTTGGGTCTTTGCCAGTAACATCCACCCCAATTCCAAAAGTGTGGTTACACTTTATGTCTACTGGCCCTGGCAGGACAATAATGAGGGCATTACATTTGTTTATCTGGCATTCACCCTCTACCTGTCCCTTAGCAAATGTTAATGGCTTAAGTGATTTGCAGTTTTCAAGTGAGATTTCACCTACAGATCCATAACTGAAATCCTAGGTGCACTCAGCACACCATTTATTGGGGTGAAGTCCAACCCCTAAACTGTGTAGTCCACCAAACATCCTGCCATGACCAGCATGGGCTTCTCTCCCATCCCTTTCATAGCTTGAGGACACAGATATTTTTCTGATGAGCTTAATTCCCATTGATTGCCCAGATTTCCACAGGAAATTCCCTCGAGTGCACAGAAGACAGCTGAATGACCTGAGAGTTAGGGCAGCAGTTACTTGCCAGAGAGTGCCCAGGAGGCAAAAGAGGATTATCGTCTTAGAGATATTTTTAGTTTGAGTTACCTGGATATGAAGGCTCCCACCAAATCAAGGAAAATTAGTGTTTGGAAAGTATTGCAGGCAACCTACTTCTAGGAGGGCTAAGACTGCTAAGTGAAAAACAAACACAAGGAGTAGGAAAAAGACAGTCCACAGACCCAGCAGACTGGGATGTCCATGCATCAATTCCTCAATCTTCGGCTGGGTGTGGATAAGTCAGCTTCCAGGGTGACTGAAGCAGGGCTTGAAGATTTCCTCAAGCTCTAGCAATGGGTAGACCAGTCAGTTTCCGAAGCAGCAGGGGCAGGGCAGGTGGTTTTCTTATGCAAAGTCAGACACAGCGGGTTCTCTGGGTCAGTTCAACACTTGCAAGGAGTTAAGCCATTTCCAGGCTTCAGCCAGGAGTGGTGGATCCAGGGGGTGATCTCCGCAACCGTAACAGCTGTAGGGGTAGAAAGGAGGTCCATATAGTGCTCTAACTTGGGTGTTAATGCCTGATTTTTTTCCAGTCTTTTACCCAGACTAGCGATCCCAGGGTAAAGAAGCGCACAGGGGGTGTTAATTGTAGTGGGAATCTTTTATTTACCCAGCTGTGCAACTGAGACAGAGTGGAGCTTAGGCCCTGGGGCTGCCTTTGTAAAGTTAATTCTCCAAATTTTGTAATATTTCCTTGGAGTTCTTTTATCAGCAGTGGAGGCTGTCCAAACAGAACTTCAAATGGGGAAAATCTGGTTTGTTTTGTGGGACTGCATCTTATTCTTAACAAGGTTATGGGGAGAACATCAGTCCGTTTTAGATTAGTTTCCTGACAGAGCTTTTTCAGATGTGACTTCAGGGTGTGGCTCATTCGCTCCACTTTTCCTGAACTCTGCAGCCTGTATGCTGTGTGGAGATTTCACTTTATGCAGAGGGCTCTGCTGAGATTTTGTATGATCTGGGCCACAAATGCTGGTCCATTGTCAGAGCCCAGGGAACTTGGCAGGCCATATCTCAGAATGGTTTCTTTGCATAAGAAATGGACCACTTCCTGGACTTTTTCTGAGTGAGTGCGGATGGCTTCCACCCATCCTGAGAAGGTACAGACTCCTACTAGCAAATAGTGATACTCCCTCCCCCAGGGGAGTTCTGTGAAGTCTATTTGGATGTCATCGAATGGCATCGGCCTCATGACTTGAATTCCCGGGGTGGGGGGAGGGGGTGTTGGCCTTTGGCAGGGGTTGTTTTGAGCACAAGTCATGCATTTAGCACAGACTGCTCAGGCAAGCTGGTGCAGTCGAGGAATGTAAAAGTACAATTGAAGAAACTGCTCCAGGGCTGTTTTTCCATAGTGAATATTTTCATGAACTTGCAAAACTATGGTCTGGCTGAGTGCTTCTGGATTTGCTCAGCTACCGTCCTTGAATTTCCACCACCCGTTCAGTAGGAGGGCACCACCTTCGTGGCTTAGCCAGAAACATTCAGTCTCGGAATATTTTGGGTGTATACCACTTGCAGGTTCAGGCAGGAGTGCTGCTGTTAAGGGGGAGTGTGCTTCCCTTAAGGCTGCTGCCTTGGCTTCCTTATCAGCTAGATGGTTTCCTGGGGCTACTGTTGCATTTCCTGACTGATGCCCAGGGCAGTGCATGATGGCAACTTTGCTGGGGCCCAACTGCTTCCAGGAGGGCCAGGATTTCCAGGCCATGCTTTATTTCCTTTCCTCCAGCATTGATCAGTGCTCTTTGTTTGTATAGGGCCCCATGCAGCTGAGCAGTGTTGAAGGCACACTTCAAATCAGTGTAGATGTTGACAATTGAATTTGCCCCTAACAGCAGGTGACTGCGATGAATTTGGCTTTTTGAGCTAAGGTGTCTATGGGGAGGGTCCCAAATTTCACAATTGAGTTCAGGGTTACCACTACATAACCTGCTTTTTGCATCCTGTTGTGGACAAAACTGCTGCCATCTGTATAGTATTCTGAATCAGGGCAGGAGAAAGGCGGTTCCTTTAAATCTGGTCTGCTGGAGAACACTTCTTCTAAGGTTTCTGTACTTTTATGCTCAGACAGGCCTTCTCCCATCGGCAGGACAGTAGCTGGGTTTAGGCTACATATGGCCTCCACTTGAATATTTGGGTTGTCACATAAGAAGGCCTGATATTTTAGCAACTGGGAAGCGGAAAGCCAATGATGTCCCTTTTGCTGGAGTACTGCCTTGATTTGGTGTGGGATGCAAGGGGTTAATTGCTGGCCAAAAGTTAACTTCTCAGCATCCTGGGTTAGAATGACAGCAGCCACTACAGCCCGCAGACAGGGAGGCCATCCTATGACCACCGAGTCTATCTACTTCAATAAGTAACCTACCAGGCAGTCCTAAGAGCCTAATTTCTGAATGAGGAACCCTGTGGCTGTTCCTTGTTCTTCATGAGCATACAGGGCGAAATGTTTGTCAATGTCCCAGGAGACCCAAGGATGGGGCTTAGGTGAGTTCCTTTTTCAGAGATTCCAAGGTTTTTTTATTGTTCAGCTCCCCAGGGCAGAGATGAATTTTCTGCACCTCACATAGCCTCATACAGGGGCTTGGCAAATACAGCAAAGTTAGGGACCCAGATGCAGCAAAATATTGCGGTTCCTAGAAACTTATGGACTTTATGCCCGAGATGTAGGTGTGGGAATTTGACAGATGATTTGCTTTCTTTCAATCCTCAGGTGCCAGGCGCCTTGAGCAATGTGAAGTTCAAGGAATTTCACTTGTTTCTTGCAAATCTGGGCCTTTTTCTTAGAGACCTTGTAGCCTCTTTGATTTAAGTGGGTCAGGAGTGCTTTAGTACCTTCTAGACAGTCTTGTGAGGTTGTGCTGGCTAACAGCAGATCATCCACCTATTGGAGTACAACACAATTATGCTTTTTATCATGGAATTCCTGCAAGTCCTTTCCTAGGGTCTGGCTAACTATAGTAGGAGAATTCTTGAATCCTTGAGGCAGGTGTGTCCAGGTGAACGGTTGTTTTCTTCCAGTGCATGGATGTTCCCATTCAAACACAAAAATGGGTTGGCTGACTGGGGCCAGACAGACACAGAAGAACGTGTCTTTCAGGTCAAGGCAGGAGAAAAATGATGCTGTTGCAGGAATTAGGCTCAATAGAGTATACGGGTTTGGTACTACAGGATGTAGTATAACAGTCACTTTGTTCATGGCCCACAAATCTTGAACAGGACAATAATCATTGGTGCCAGGTTTCTGTACCAGTAGCAGAGGAGTGTTCCACAGGGACTGGCACTCCCATAGCATACCATGAACAAGCAGGTGGTCGATGTGTGCCTGATTCCCACCTGGGCTTC